>CAJQZN010033642.1:1914-13170 GCA_907164685.1 Colias eurytheme
CGGCCAACATCTATTTTTCATATGTACCACGGGCGAAGCCGGGGCGGACCGCTAGTTTTAATATAATTCTAGAGTCCAGATAGTAATTCTCTTGACAATTATTATCTCTCGGACAAACTTCATCCTGACTTAATATACCTAATTTATTTCAGCTAGTGTCAAATAATGTTAGGCAACGTGGCGGGTAACAACTAGTTATTAAATATTATGCCACGACTGCTTCCTAGTACACGGTAATTCGCATGCATATAGCAGTTAAAGTGCGTGTAGCTCGTGATTTATCTATACATATATTTAGATGCTTAAAAATATGTTATACTAGCGGTGACGCGCAGTTTCACTCGCTGGCAAAAGCAGCTTACGTGTTCACTTTT
This sequence comes from Colias eurytheme, assembly GCA_907164685.1. Taxonomy (NCBI): domain Eukaryota; kingdom Metazoa; phylum Arthropoda; class Insecta; order Lepidoptera; family Pieridae; genus Colias; species Colias eurytheme. Next base: position 2,289 of record CAJQZN010033642.1, read on the forward strand.
CTGGTACATAAGTTATATCGCGACCAAGTATGATCGTTAATTGGTTATCGCATGAAAGAATAAACATATAAAACCATGCATTCTATGAAATGAAAATAAATCAAAGATAAATGGTAGATAAAAAATCAAAGGTTCTCTATAACTTTATAACGTACCTAAACGACTTAAAAACATATTTTTTTACTGAAAAAACCTGCACCGTCTGACTGTAGTTTTAACAAAAAAATAAACGTGCTGGTTCGCACTGTTTACCTCGTTAGAGCTTTTACAAGCGACGTTCATAATTAATTTATTTTTATACTAGATAACAGGCTGCTGATTCGTTTGCGAATTTTGTATTGGCTTTGCAAATTTTACCTTCATTAAATATTGTTCAAAGTAAAGGCAGAACTTATTTTAAATAAAGCTTTCTTTGGTATTATCGAGTAGTGCATTTTTGTAAATTATTTTTAAAATAATAACAACGTAAAAAATATAAGTCTTTAAAGAAAAAATTTAATAAGAATCGATTTAAATATAACTTAAGCCGTTTATATGGTCAAAAGTCATATTTAAGATACTTTAAAACTAACGAGATATTAACATTTTATTTCAATTTTAAAGAAGTAATCTATACTAATATTATAAAGGTGAAGAGTTTGTTTGTTTGTTTGTTTGAACGCGCTAATCTCGGGAACTACTGGTCCGATTTGAAAAATTCTTTCGGTGTTAGATAGCCCATTTATCGAGGAAGGTTATAGGCTATATATCATCACGCTCCGACCAACAGGGGTGGAGCCACGGGGGTGAAACCGCACGGAGCAGCTAGTTAAATAATATATTTGATCCATCTTTCCTTGTACGTAAATGTGTCATGTAATCGAAGACGAGACCTAGTTCCACTGAAACGATCGATTGTCGTGGGTTTTGATGAGACTTAATTATTATTTATTATTAATTATAAACAATATGTTAACTAATAAGCAATTAATGTATTAATTTAAGGAGTGTTATTTACTTACATTTTAAGGCGAACATTGTTTTTACTTCGTTCAAGTTTTCTGTCCTTTTATGTAAAACACTGTACAAAGAAACAAATAAAATTACTTATAAAAATGAGCTAAAATATTTTACGCCTCAAAGTTAAAGAACCTACTTATATACAAAATTTTCGGTACATATTTGAATTCAGATTTTTTTCCCTATTTATCGACACCATTTTCATTATATATACTTAAAAGTTCATATTCCTCTTGCATCCCGGAATACCGTTAATTTTCACAGCAATCAAACCATTAAATTTCAAATCATGCAATTTATATTTTTATCACGGTAGAGTAAAATATTAATTAGTCTGTTTTTCACGAAATATTATTCTGATCATTTTCATTAGTAAATTATAAACAGTAGTTGATAATAATTATTAAAATGTAAAAACCTATTTAAAGATGAAAGGCAATCGGCATAAGTTATTCTTATACGGTATTTCACCGAAATGTATTAAGACCTCAAACGGTTGTATTATGATAATGAACCTAATACCTTCGATAAAGCCATGTTCACAATACCTTTGATACATAAGCGACTGCGACACGTGATCCTGGCCTTAGAATTGAGAAGTTTTGATTGTATTGGTACTGGCCGCTGGTATTACCCATTGGCCATTGTTGTAATATATTTGCTCATAGGATTATTTAGAGAAGGGAGGATTATTTCGTTCGTGTCAGAATTACTTAATATAGGATTAATTATATTACATAATTATGTTTACAACAACAACTGTTTCAACAACTTCTACTTTTAACAAACCTTCCCAAGGTTTGTTAAAAGTAGAAGTTGTTTATTTCTTTTAACTTGATATCAGAAAAGATAAAAGTTCTCTAAAGGTGCATAATATCCTATTCGTATTTAAGCTGTAGAGAAAGCAAACTAGATTTTCGTGCTATTCATCGACTATTCATTTATAAAAATAAACCAAATTATAACTCCTTCATAAAGTAGAGGACTCATGGTTAGAATACGATTTTGCAAATATTCTGCAGTTTGCTTAAATATAATATTAATTTATTTTATGATCATATTAGCGACTTTAGTCACGGTCGCAGGTTATAGTGAACACGTCCTAACGGTCAAGCAAAGTTTGTTGTCAACATAACGGTTGGCGACTGATGGTGCGATATGTTGCGCAATTTTATGTGCTTTCGGAAGACTGGGATGTGTGAATTACTGTTTATATGTTCCTATTAGTATATTTGTTTTTTAATGGTGGATAAACTTCTTTCTTTCTTTATATGCGATTTTCGCGGGAATCTAAGTATTTCTTTATGGTTATTTTGATTCTGATATAAATCGTCGTCTACTGGTGGTATTTAAAAATGTATCGCTGGGTACGGGAAGAAAATCCAACACATTTAGTACGCCCGTCATTATAACCTTATATGAATTTTTTTACTATGCTTTAGGACTGTACTTGATCTTACGTACTTTCCTATAGCTTTTTTATTTCCATACTAGCTTTCCGCCCGCGGCTTCGCCCGCGTTTTCAAAGACCCGTTCCCGTAGGATTTCTGGGATAAAACCTATCCTATGTCCTTTTTCGGGTATCGAAATATCTCTATACCAAATTTCATGCAAATTGATTCAGTAGTTAAGGCGTGATTGAGTAACAGACAGACAGACAGAGTTACTTTCGCATTTATAATACAATATATTATAGTATGGATTCAATATTTTTCCAATATCCCGTATAGAGTATCGTTCCACTATCTCATCTGTATCTAAAAAATAATTTATTATTATAGATTAGTAGTTAGTGTAACAATTTCTGTTGACCTTCTTTTTTATTAAGACCGGTTGCAATCCATCTGAAATGAAATTTCTTTATACCAAGGCAACGTTGCCGAAAATCGTAACGACTTTCCTGGAAAACGAAAGAAACACATAATGAAAAATAAATTATAGAGATCGAGCGTGAAATTAGTATTGTAAGATATCTTTTCACAAAATTACAACGAGACCTTTATAATAATATATATTACAATTAGGATGAAAATTATATGAATAATTTCGGCTTACTTTAGTAAGGTAAGTTATTTCATTTCACAAGGAAATAAAAAAAAAGGAGATCACAATTATTAATAAATATTAATAAAATATTCCATAGACTATGTAGGGACAACACGGAAAAGCGAATAATAAAAATTAAAAACATTAATAAATAATACGAAGCTCTAGAGAACATTTAGTTTAAAATTCTTTTAGCGTCTCCCGATTCCTAGGCAGACATAATATTCTGTCAATATCCAGTCTAACTATTATCGTACACTGCAATATGATTAGATGGAAAATACATAAGCCTTAGTAATTATCTATAGACTACACAGTAGACTACTATACTTAATATACTGGTCGTTGAAACATACTTTTAAACAAACAATTACTTCATCTTCAAAGGCAGTGGGCGTATAATCTGTGACTCTCGTGTTGTCATTGTGTACTAAGTCTTTATTTGTTGAGATTATAACGTTATTGCGTGTTAACTCGATATCTTGAGGTACTGCACTTTGTTTAAGGTTCACATTTGCTTTTATTAATTTACTAGCTGTGCCAAGTTTTCATTCGTGGTCGAACCAGTGAGCAAAAGCATCATCAAAATCCGTTCAGTAGTTTTCGCTCGAACGAGTAACAAACATACATCTTAGATAATATATTTTTACAAACTTTTGCGTTTATAATATTAGTTGGATTTTGTATCATTTGAAAATAAAATTTCGAAATGAAAATAATGTGTCGGTAAATAAAAGGTAATTTTTTGAAGCTCTAGAAATATAACTCTACACTCATCACGTAAACATTTTCACACAAAACAAACAATAGTTTCTTCGAAAATGTAAAAAAAAGCACAAACACAAACACAATATGTCTGGCATAGACGTTCCCTTGTCCATTGTGCCCTAAGAGGTCATTATTTCAGACAAGTGAGGTCGCTGACCTTTACGTTCTACGACCTACGTTCACTAATTTATACAACCCTGGTACTTGTAAACGTAAATGTATACGTATGAAAATTTTGCTATTTCACGGATAAATATGCATTTTATATACATTTTTAAACAATTGATAGTTTTAAGATTTTTTTAAGTTTGCAATAATTGATTGATGATGATTTCGGGTAATGGAGAATGTTCACTAATTTTGATTATTAGCACTCCATATTCTCTGTCAAAAATAAAAAATACTAGTGAAAAAATTACTTCGATACGTCAATTAGTTTCCGATTTAGAAGTAAAACAAGTTGTAAACGCCCGGTGATGGTGTGACGTCACACCACAACACGCTCAATCTGGCTCACTCAGTCCGCTAGCGATCGCGCGCCCGTGCCGTCGAAATTATAATTAAATACTTTTAAAAATGTCCAATCCAAATACCAGAAAATCATGTGTTGTTCCAAAATGTAAAAATACAACTACCAATTCGCCGGATAAGTTGTTTTTTATAGTTGCGTTATATAAGGTTATATAAGGACGTAAACAAAAAATGGTCAGAGGTGTAAAACCTTTGGTGTCAGAATTTTCCGTGTTCTTACATAGTACTACATAATATTATAATAACATATTACAAATCTGCGTAGGAGAAATAGCCTTCTCAGAACTTCTTAGCTTAATAAATTATCGCATCCCATCCAGATCAACACGCTCAAAAGACTTATTTCATATTATACCAACCGCCAGAACCAATATGGGTCTTCGTGTGCCTCTTCACAGAATGTCTAGTTTTTATAATACCTATATGAATGATCTTGATATGTTTTCTTGTTCCTCTTCGTCTTACAAAATGAATGTAAAAAAATTGCTATTGAACATATAAGAATGTCAATATGTAAAGATTTTGCAAATACGTAGACCTATTTACCTCCGTCTTTATGTACGCATGAAAATATTAATCAACGATTGTCTTTTGTGGTTTTTTCCTTGTCTTTCCTACTGCTGGGTGTTGGCAAAAATAATATTATATGTTCACAGTGAAAACACTATAAGGAGGCATTTTCATGTATTTTTAGTTAATAAGATTTTTTTTTGTTTTATATACTTATCTCTGTCTTTGTCTCTGTATGTTTTCCAATAAAGAAAATAAAATAAAAAATATTTTGAGAACATTGCAGCTGTTTTGCGTTATCCTTTGTTTTCTATACAAGTTTTAATATATACTAGACTGTGCTTCTGCTCTGCTCGTATGGGCTAGTATAGGTAGATGGCTAGTAAGATTTTTTCTTGTTTTAAGTTGAGAATGATATGGAGAACTATACTAAAATATAAGTTGGTCGGGGGAAGAATTAAACAAAAACACTAAACAGGGTATAGTTCCACACAAATTCAAATGTCAGCAGGAAAATGAAGATAAACCTCAGAGATCAGCAGTGCAAAAACGCAATCGTATAGAATATTTTGAGAAACTATTAAATAAAGATGAAACTTTGGCATGACTGTTATTTTATTAAACGAATGATAATTACTATTATTGGACTATTAACGAAATTCGCGGACGAAAGCTATAACACCTACTACAGCGCTGCCGACTTGATACCATAGAGGAATAATATATAGCTGAGACTTGATACTAAGCGCGGGAGCGCGGCCGCGCGGCGCGTTGTGACGTGACGTCACAAGCGGTCACGTGACTTTAGCGGGACTCGATATTTTTCGAAACTTTGAATGCGTATAAAATCAAAACTACTTGGTATTTTTGAATACGACAAAAACTAGTGTATTTGTATACATACAGGCTTTACTGAGACACAATTTCAAGGGATTTGGCATACCTAGTAACATTCTTCATTACAACATGTACCACGAGATAAAGCTATCTTCTATAGATAAGAGCGGACTTTGCCTTTATTTAAGCCTCTTCTAAACATACCTTCCATCGAACGAAAAAAGAACACATTAAAAATATACTGGCCGAATTGAGAACCTCCTCCGTTTTTTGAAGTCGGTTAAAAACAATGATACAGTTCTTTTTTTAATTAAAAATTAATAGTTTTTAATTTTTACTCGGTACGTACGAGTCAAGTACTCGTACAGATAATACTACCACCATGTAGGTTTGGTTGATGGTTCATTCATGTTTGTGTCCGTAGGCGGGCCCGTTCTGCAGCTGTTTCAATATTCAACTTTAGTGTATCCCATCTTAACATATTACTTACGAGTTTGAAGGTATTTGAAAGTGAATATCCATAATTTAGTTCAATTATTAGTTACTGCATGTATTACGTACGTGCAGTAACTAATTTTTCATTCAGTAGAATTTGTGAAGTATTTTTGGTGTTTATGTACCGCGTTGAAATAATGTTGTTGTTTTCTTGTGACGACGTACCTACTGATTTTTATAGCGATACGTGTAGTGGACTGTGGAACGCATGTGAGAGTTGTGAGAATGATATGGTCGAATTTCAATTTCAATTATTTCGATCATCTCATGTTATTTTTTTTTATTTTTGCTTATTTTTAGTAGTAGTAGGCTATGGTCTTAGAATGTTATGACTTAGGAGTAAAAGTACATTTTTCACAAATAGAAACAATACATTTATATTTAATTGTTGTATAAATAAAAAATAGCGATTAAATTTAAGTTATAGCTATCGATATGCGTTTATTTATAAATGTAACCTAATTAATAATTATTATTACACACTTCAACCCAACTCGGATAGTTTCAATGATGCCTGTAAGCAAGAAATTATATTAGAAGTATCTAACCCAGCCTCATAGATGAAGCATACAAATTACAAATAGATAGCTAGTTCTAAAGTCTAGTGACTAAATTGATCCTAACTTCAGCTTGGCTATACATAATATCTTAAAATTCAAAACAATGGGTCATAACAATGACGTATATGTTCACAGATTATACACACGAGTTGCCAGCATCGAGATACCATAAATGAAAATTCAAGTGTTGAACATTACGTAATTTTAAAATCGGTCAAGAGCGAGTCGGACTCTCGAGACTAAGGGTTCCGTACAAATCTAAATAACAACTACACAATAATCCAATTTATTACCGTGCGTTATGGCTGGTTCACACTTTGATTAGTGCGAGTGCAGGTGATGAGTAGTACTACGTGTGGACAGCGACTGTTTAGTGCGAGTGTTTAGTAGGCTGTGTAGTAAATTGAATAGAAGCGTGTTCTATTTTTTTGCGAGTGGACTGCGAGTAGCCACGTCCCGCGCGCCCTCCCTTCCCCCTCACTCGCAGTGTGCCTGCCTAAACACGTCTGGACAGGAGTGTTTAGTGTTTAGTGTTTAGCGTAGTGTGTAGCGTCGCGAATTTCACCATTGTCCTGCACTCGCACTAATCACCTGCACTCGCAGTTGAATTGGACACTACTCGCACTACACACCTGCACTCGCACTACACACCTGCACTCACACTAATCAAAGTGTGAACCAGCCTTTAAGCTTGATATTTTATTATTTATGGTATTATAGCGGCAACAGGTCATCATCATATACATCATCTCTGAAATGTTTAACTGTCTATCACGGTTCATGAGATACAGCCTGTTGGCATAAAGACAGAAAGACTGCGTATCAGAAATAGAATGTACCGTTTTATCCGTTGTATACGGAACCATAAAAATTACCGCGTAACGTCGAGGTATGATTCGATCATCCATTTTCGAGATTTCGTTATATGGACAAATGACGTTGACAAGTGTCAAGTTGATACTTTCGAAGCTTTCACCGAATAAGGCTGGGATTATATGAATGTCGAGATTTGTGGATCAAATAATAGATAGTTTAGAAGACTTGCGGTTGGCGAAAGTTTGTGGTAGTGTAGTGTAACAAGAGTGGATTTATGTGTGAAGGATTTTTTACACGTCGCGACTGTACATGGTTTTAAAATAGGTGTAATTTATATTTTTTATACGTTTTATGGTTCGTCAAAGGAAATGTAAGTAGAGTAAACTAATGAGACAAGATTATTAAGTTAATTTTGTTTATTAATACAGAAATGTGTATGTACACTTGTCTATATGTTTTGCATTGACGTGTAAATAATTAGATTGTTAAGCGTTTACATTTTAGAACATTACATTATATCGGAATTTGGAATGACTCTTAATGTATAAAACCAATGAAAAGCGACACCTGTTTAACGCATATCTGCTATAAATATGCAACTAATTAATTACTTGATATATTTATTCTCGTCTATGCACAGCCTAATAATTTTAATATTATGTCAGTCACGATGACAGCTGAGAAGTGACATTCGTACTGTAATTGCCATGTAAAAAAATGTTACAAATGTTAATCAATCAGATGGTTATGTAAGAAGGTCTTGAACTTGTTCGTAAATATGTTTTACCAGTATGGTAATGAAATATCATGTAGAAAGTAATTCAATAATACCTTTTATATACATTCAATAAATGTGGATGGAACTTGAAAGGTGGTTTTAAATATTGCAGCGTGTTAATTATCGGGGTGTTATTTATTCGTTAAAGTTATTTTTTTCTCTTTTGAATGTTGCCTTGAATACATTGAAATATTTTATGTTATCATCGTCGCTATAATGCTTCGTTTTGATATTTTTTTTTTATTTACTTCCGAATATTATCAAAATAATATGTAAAAATTAAATTATTCCAACGAAACTCATTGCTTGAGCGAATTTTTAAAACGACCATTCGAAGACCAATCGCTTACTTACGCATACTTTCCCTTTATAAAAAAAATAAACATTTACCTCTTTACATAATTAAAAAATAAACAAAAATATTATTCTCTACACGTACAGTTCACACGAACCGCTCGGAAGACGGAAGTGCGTAACAATTGGAGATGCAAATACGATTTTGTATGCAATAGAGCAGGACGGTTTGACATCCGACTTCAGAGCAAAGTTATTTAATATCAAATACATGGTTTTACATTGTTTTATAAAATATAACTACCTACCCACAGACATAGATCTATTTGGTTTGTGTACTTACCTTTTGGTAAAATGGTATTTCATCCCCAATTGTATCCCCTCAAAATACTTTCTTAGCAGATGCGTTCATCATATTTGCTATCTGCGTGCCAAATTTTCAGCCCGATCGGTCCAGTAGTTTGTGCTATGCGTTGATACTTGATAGATCAGTCAGTCAGTCACCTTTGCGTTTACTTTAAGATTTTGCGAAGTAAACCTTATGTGCTTTATAACAGAGCTCACAGTCGCATATACATGTATTATTACCTAGTTAGTAGTTGTTTAACTGCAGTTGTTTCTATTGACAAAACAAGGTGCATTTTAGGCAGTTCGCCGACCGGATGTGTTAAATAAACAGAAGTTGCGGTTTTCCATATAAATAGTTGAATTCGAACACGTGTAGTTCTTGGAATAATAAATATTGTTCAATCATGTACTGTTTTTGAAATACGTATTGAAGATATACGCATTTCGTATATTTCATCGTTCGTCTATTTTTGTGTGGAAAAACAGTATAAGATTTCTGATAAACGGAATCTATACATGCCAAATGGTGTGAAAGATGATTGAGAAAAGAGTATCTTTATTTAGTGAAAATATATCTTAAGAGAAGAGACATACTTACACCTATTAATAATATGACAATTTTTATTTACATATTTTTTGCGTATCCATTCGTACCATGCTCGTACTCAATAGTAAGTACTAAGTAGTGACCAAAGATCTCGACTCGATAAATTGACGATTGTTCGAATTGTATGTATAGACCAAGTATACAGGGTGTCCCACTATTGGTATACTAAGCGCGAAGGGACTTGTAATTTTGCATACACTGATCACGTAAAAAATACTTAAACAACAAAATTACGTCAAAAATTTTTTGCTAAATTTTTCCTGAAAATCCATGTTTTCTTCTCTAGCTTCGCGCAGCCGGCATATGCTGCTTCTCTAATGTGAGCATTATTGTCTATGAAAACATAATCTTAAACGATAGCTCACGTGCTGGTGGCAAAAATGGGCGGGTTGCTTGTTAGGAGTGTACACATAGAGTTTTAAAAATTCATCTATTTGAAAAAAAAATGCGTCTGGGATTTTTTAAGTATTTTTTACGTACTCAGCGTATGCAAAACTATAACCTCCTTTGAGCTTAGTATACCAACAGTGGGACACCCTGTAGACATAGACTATATTCAGTTCCGATTTCTAGTAAAACTTACTACAATTTTTTTTAATGTACAATAGGGGAGCGCTTGGCCACAATCTCGCCTGATGGTAAGCTGGGATGTGGTCTAAGATGGGGCGCGCTGCCCTAGAATGTACTCGTCGTGGAACACAGATTCAGGAAGCATGTTCCAGTCCCTCGCGGTTCGAATAAAGAATGACGAACCGAAACGTTATTATAAAATAAATATTAAATATCACCAGTCCCAAATAGTAGTCACTCACCGGTAGATGTGGGCAGTGCACTGACCTGATTCCGTTTATTATCTTATTTGCGAGAGATTTCAATGTGCCTCATCCTGATAAATGTATGACGTGAGACGACTTGTTTGAAGATTTGTGAAATAGGCGTGTTGGAAATGGAAGTTGGTTGTATTGTAAGGACTAATAGCCAAAAGGTAATTCTTCATAATGCCCTTGTATTTTGAAGTTACTTATGTGTAAAATAAATATCTATTTAATTCGTGTGGCTGAATTTCGATGTGAATGGAGAAAAATTTGATATTTCCACCAAAAATATAACAATGTAAAACTTAGCAATTTCTTATATGAATTAACAATGTCTGTCTACTTATAAGTACTATCTAAATGGTTTTGTGTATCAGTTTTAAAACACCTTCAACAAATAGGTTCCTGGATATTTAAAGACATACTGTGATTATTATATTGCACGCCTCATAAGCGAAGCGTTGAGGTGGGTACTACT
>CAJQZN010033642.1:13570-28248 GCA_907164685.1 Colias eurytheme
AAAAATTATGAGGCGTGCACTTTTGGATTTTCCAAATTATTTATTATACTTTCTCCTATATATATGAAAACCACACAATTAATTAAATATAATTATTTCACTTTGACATAAATAAGTTCAAACACCTTAAACCTTTGGCAGAATTAAAATTGTTGGCAATCAACGCCTGTTAAGAACCTTCATTTCAGTATGGAAAAGCGACAAAGGTGGTCAGAAAGTTTGAATATTTTTAATGAGTGCAACTCTGGTTTTAATTAAAATAACGAAGCAAGCTTTTCACGGCGTAATTAAGATTTTAACGCCGGCTTAATAATCAAGTTCTAGTTAATTAAAAAATGTTAAAGAAAATTTCGTTAGTTATTTTTATAAATTTATCAATCATCTCTTTGGTTAAAAAGAATTTCAGATTAGATTCAGGATTGATATAATTTTAAAACAATATAAAGAGAGTTATTATTAAGGGCTTGGTCTAGTAGTGCAAACAAATGCATCCTGTCATCCTATATGTAAATAATACAAATGTACTAAGGGAAAGTTGCTCCACTTAATTTTTAAAAATTAAATCATTCGTATAATTTAATATTCGTAATAAGTACCAAAAATGACAATTTGAAACAATTTTCGTGAAAATTACACCGGGTGATTTTTTTTTATCAGTACACAAAATTTGCGAATACTTTCTATTGATATCTTCAACTTCATGTTTATATAACTGATCAACTTTTACAAAGAAATTTGGACGAAATATAAAAAAAAATAAGCTTTTCATACAAAATTCATAACTCTATACATTTTTTTCGACCTAAGTTTCTTAGTGAAAGTTGTTCAGTTTAACTAATAAAACGGATAAACAAATTTTGTATTTAATAAAAAAAATGTAATGTTTGTGTTAAAAAATTATAAAATAGAAAAATACGCAAATGAAAACAAAAGATATTTATTTCTGACTAGCTTCCGCCCGCGACTCCGTCCGCGCGGATGTCAGTCTTCGCGTCTTCTACAGATTTATTATATTATGTATAATATATATAGATTTATATTGATAAACCTAATAAATCTTTTGCTAGCATTCTGATGCTTTATCGGTTGCACTGGATTTATCTCTTTTTTTCAATCGCTTGAATGATATAGGATGGGTCCTTGATGGGCATCGAATGCTGAAGTCTCGAATCAATCAATTCTGACAGTAGGCAATTTATGTAAAATCCAATAATGGTCCATCATTTTATTTTGCCTAAACGTTACATACTTTTTTATATATTCTATTTTATATATTCTATTTTTAACGAATGATTCACTCCAGTCCAAACAGCAAATAAGCAGACTTCTGCTTCTGCAACGTTTAGTTGTCCCTGAATTTGGAAAAAATAGTCATGATTCTTATCTATGACAAAAGTGTTATTTTTTGCATTGTATTTCAAATATTAAATTTTTTTTTAACCGCATCTTCCGCATTCATGTCTTTTGCCGGAATTAGACATTTAACTTCTACTAGTGCCATTTTCCCTTTTTGATATGGGAGTGTATAAAGTAAATTTTTTAGATATTTCTCGTTATACTTTTAAAAAGTTATCATTGTCATTTTGCTCATTAGGTAAAGTAATTTCAGTTTTAAGTTTTTTGATACCTGCAATAATAACGTCATAATCGCCTGCACATACTTATCGATTACACCCTGTATACAATCCACCATCTACATTCATAATGTTTTCCTGTCCTCCTCTCCTTTACGCTGTTCACCGATACATTTTAAATGAGTAAATCTGCTACCACTGAAGGATGTTTCATTGTGATCAGCAAATTTTCACCACTGTTGTCGATTATTTGTTTTTCATTTTTAATCAGCAATTGGGAATCATCAGTTTTGTTTTTTGCAGATTGGTGATGTACCCTAACGAAAAGGGAAAGCATCAACGAATTATCGTTTTCGTCCTCTTTTTTTATTCTTCGCGTCTCTGTTACTTCTGTTTGTTTAGTTCTCAACCCCACTGAATTTTGATGATGTGATGATAATCCATTCGTTTTAATATTGGTACTTAGAGTTGGTAGACTAAACTAGAAATGGTGGACTAAATTTGTCAGCGCGTCTGTAAGATCAGAATATAAAACCAACATCCTGTATTTAAGTTACAAAATTAATAATCAAACAACATGCCGCTACGTTGAAAATGACTAGAAGAAAAAATTAAAACACCTCGGATCAATTTTGGAGTAAACAAATCATTTTCCCCGTATGGGGATTTCCCCGGATGAACTTGGAAAGTTCAAGTTCCCAATACAAGTTTATATTATATTTCGTATTTCTCAAACGAAAAATAAACATTTTTGGAACTTCAAAAAAATTATACTTATTATAAGAAAATTTATGAGCTTACTTTAGTTTTAAAGAAATATACATCCCTTTACTGACACCCCGTAAAATAAAGAAATTGTTGCCAATCACCTTTGCAATCTATTTGGTTTCATTAACTTTATGTTCGAAGATAATTTTTTTTCTAGTAGTTACACGCGTATTTTTTTCGTTTATTTTCCATATCGAAATCAAATGTTTAAAAATACGAATATTTGCACAAAACTAAGATAAAAATAATCAATTAACAAAAATATTAAATTTAATGAAGTAGAGCAACTTTCACTTCGGTATGAAGGAAAATCGAGCGTAGAGCACACGTCAGAACGCTCCGGCCCAAGGAGCGCGACTAAATAAATTCGCTAGGATTTTTCCTTATTATTTTAAATATTTTTTTAATATTTAAAGAATTATCAAAATTAAAAAAAAAAAAATTTTTAAAGGATTAATACTCATTGGTCTTCAACCAACTCGAATAAATTAATGGAAAAAATAACTTTTAGCAGTATTTATCAATCGATTTTGTAAGGCAAAAAATGGGAAATTTAATGAATTTATAACGCTCTAATTAAGAAAATCATAAGTTTTTCGGCAATTGTATTCAGCAGTTTTTAATAACGACTATATAAGGATAATAATGCGCTGATCAGATTGTGTAAATTGTAATCGGTTGCAACGTAGTGAGTGCACAAACTTAGCTCGAAATGATTTTGGGGGAAGAGACTTATCTTGAAGGCCTGATTAAGGTAACATAAAGTAACTTTATAAATGTGAAAAAATTCACGCGCATTGCGTATATAACACTAATTGATAAACAAGAAAAAAAAATTCAGTTTATCATTTCATTAGCCGGGAAAAAATTGTCAAATAACTTGTTGAAAACGCCATTTTGCTAGACTGCAGCCTTAAGAAGTGATTAAGAACGTATTTTGTAGGACAACCAAAAATTTCTGTCATCAAATTTGTAAGAAAAAAAGCGGGCAGCGCCAGCTTTGAAATAAAAAATAAAAAAAAATACACATAATTTCTTTGTCCCAAAAAATATCACACTTTACAAAAATACAGTTAAAAATTCTACATAAAAGTAAACAATGGAAAATATATTTTCCTCTCTATATTCATGTAAAATTCAATGTTAATATTAGCGACATTCCACAGTTAAGGTTTAATCATCTCTGCAATGCAAACAGCATTGAATAATGCACATCACACGTGCATTGCATAAACATACTAACATAAATATTCAAAAAGGCAACACTATACTTATTACATTTCACGGCGAGGCTGAGAACGCGGATTCATTTGGCCAGTATTGTTTTTTCTTTTAAGTTTGAAAGATTTAAAATTGGCTGTACTTAGTTCTAATAAATTGATGAAAAGCTATTGCTAGTATGTTGATTGTAGATATGAAAAAAAACGTGTGGCACTCGGGGACTGCCGCGGTAAAGCTATTGCATAGCATGCCTTCAAGCCACACCTCCGCCCGTCGGAGTGGGGAGCGTGAGGTTTTTTCGTTACGGAATTTCTAGATTCGGTCCCCGCGCTCAAGGCCTGCGATAGAAGCTATGCAATAGCTTAAAAAACCTTTCAGAGACGATATACGACAAAATATGTAAGAAATCAGTTAGAACATTGGTGATTTTATAAAAATTGACGACTGCACTATACGTAAATAACTTTAAAGTTTAAACAAACGCACGCATACACAAATAATTTAAACAGATGAGACACTGATGAATGATTTTAAACAAAGTTTAAACGTCTTCAATTTGTCAAGCAACAAAAAAATGTTTTGACATAAACACGCACACCTACCCTTGCAAATAACGCAGACCGCCCAATGAGTATTCAGTTTTTACGACTGGCAACACTTTTGCGTTTGCCGCCAAATTTGCATTTAGTGTCAAAAAAGTGGAACGAATGATCGATTTGATCGTTACGTTGTTATGTACCATTGTTGTGGTGTAAAGGTTATGTTATGAAATTTGACAGATAACTTGTAAATTTTATGTTTTGGGTCACGGAATTTAATTTCGTCTTCCGTGTATTGAAATGAATTAATATTACGTTCATATCATAATGCTATATTTGTAATTGTAAATGCTAAGTTGTTATACATGAAATAATCTCTAAGTATTAACAAGAAAAAGTATAAAAACCGTCTGTCGTATGCACAAATTAGCAATACTATATAGCCTTGCAATTATCTCATTAATCTTAAAACTAGGTGGTGGTATTAATAAACGGGTTGTGAAAACCGTGTTAATTATGATTAATTGCAACTTGCTGGCACTAAAAATATATGTTTATTGACAGATGTCATATTTTAACCAATCTGTGGCAGTTCAATCGCATTTTTTTTTTTAATTTTTAAGAAGTATAAAATTGATAACGAGGCGGGATTCGATTCCGCGTCGTTTTGTATGAATAATATTGGAACGAGCTTATTATCGTATCCTAATAGTACATGTTTGTTACTCTTTACACATATATTCACCTACTTATAGTGAGGGACTTACAAATGTTTAAATTACTAAATTTAAATTTTGCTTTCCGAACCACTAGTGCTAAGTTGTAATTACATGTATGAAGATTCAACGTGCTTCTATAAACTTCAAAGTTCAAATAAGTAGGGAGTTGCCATTTGAAAAAAAGAAGAAGTAAGTATTTATGTTTTGAGTTTAAAAACAACTATCTAAAATTAGTATTACACATTTCTTTGTTATAGTACCACTGATTCATGCTTAGAACTTCCATGATAGCATGCTCCATGACCATTTATTAATATGGCAACTATTTATCATTGTCAGCTTTTATTCGTTGAACTATCTTGTTTTATGGATTAGGAATTTGTTTACTATATGCGTGTCAACATATGAGTGTGTGATGTTTGGCTTTTGTTTTATACTTGATTTTGTATGGGATTTTATGTTATCCTGAATTGAAATAAATTTATTTGCTAACTAAGGGTTCTTAGCGATCATTTACTAACCTTAAGAATATTTTTTAGCAGAATAAAATACTGAAATCATTTGTTAAACTTATAGTAGGAGCCAAATAAATAAAAAAA
Organism: Colias eurytheme; assembly: GCA_907164685.1. Taxonomy (NCBI): domain Eukaryota; kingdom Metazoa; phylum Arthropoda; class Insecta; order Lepidoptera; family Pieridae; genus Colias; species Colias eurytheme. The sequence continues at coordinate 18,991 of CAJQZN010033642.1, forward strand.
ATGCCTTGTGGCTACACTTACACGTGTACGTGTGTAACAAACACATATTCCTTTAATATTATAAATAGTAAAATAGTCACCATTTTAAATTAAATCGAGTGTATTAAATCTGCTGCTAGGAATAGTGGTACAAATGTTTAAAACTTTTATCTTATGAATAAATTATTGTTAAACATACATATGTTTTTTTTGTTTCAGGTAATAAAATACGTGTTCGAAAAGGGATAAAGGCAGTGAATAACTTCGTGCCCTTTTGGTTTGATTGTTTTATAGATAATGTTATTGATTTATTGGACACCATCAATCAAGTATGTATAGTTTTTTATAACGTGTAGGTACCTAATCGTGAATATAACTTTTAGTCGCAATCAAACTTATATTTTCGATAACTTTTTCGTGTTTATTTCGGAAATTGGTTTCTGTGATTTTCATATTAAAAAAAAATAGTTATTCCTGCTCTATATTGAAAGAAAATATACCTATCCTATTAGATTTTCAGCGCTTCTGAGTGTACCATTAGAAAAGTTATAATTATAATAATAAATATTATTAATGGATTCCAAAATTACTCGAATTTCTTTCTTCGTCATCCCCAGTAAATGCTTCAACGCGTCTCGATAATGTCCGTAAGACTAAAATACATTTATTTTAGACTAAAATATCCAGACCAACGGCTTGTGTAATTTCTGGCCGCCTCCACCCGCGGCCATTTCTATCCTATCCAACTTTATCCTTCATTGGAATTCTTTATTTGAATGTCAAACTCAAAAGCGCGCGCCGACCGCGCGGCATTTGTTTTTTTAGTACAGATAATGTATAAAAGTTCGTCGAATGTTGCCATCTGTGAAACTTTATTTTAACTTTAAAATATTTTTTTTTCTAACCGTGTTGATGGAAGGACGAGTTAAGACTAAGTTAAACAGATTTATTTTTCGAATGTTTTACTGTCGTTTTGGTGTTTAAATTTTCGTCGTAGAGACATTATGGTTCCTTGATAAATAGGCATAAAATATAAGCTATAATTTATTCCTAGCTAGCATACTTCGCAATTAATGGTCGGGCGTGACCCACTGTTCTAGTTAGAACCTGAATCGATCTAGTTTCACATTTTCTAGAACAAAGCTTGGTAATGATAGGTAAATGCTATCTCATTTGTAATAGAACACTTTTTTGGCGGGAAAATTGACAGGCCACAGATAAATCAGAAATGTCATTACAACCACAGGTCTAAGTAAGGTAATAAATCGAATTATTGAATGATATTAAGTTTGATTTGCAATACCTAGGTAAAGGGTCGAGTCTATTTCTAAGTATGTATAATATGCTTTATAATACACAAAAGTTAAGATTTATTTATCACAAACTACTTAGTAGACATTTAGCTTATATGCGGTCTATTTTTGCGATTTTTTATGTAATATGTTTTTGTTCCTAAAATACAGTATGAGTGGTATACTTTTCAACCAAATACTCTTATAGTTATTTATTTACCATATTTCTTACGTATAATATATAATTAATTAATTAACATTAATGATGCAATCATAAACTTATTCAAGTTTTTCTGTGCAGTTGTTATGTTACTTAATTTTTCTGTGGGAAACAATCTATCTACAATAATTAATATCTTATATATATAAAACTAGCGACCCGCCCCGGCTTCGCACGGGTGCAATGCTGATACTAAAATACACTACAGAAAAATTGTGAACGTTGTATAGGTATAAAAATATAGCGGCCCGCTCCGGCATCGCACGGGTATAAAATACATAGCCGGGCGGCTGGCCGGTACCGCCGCAAACGCTACGTCCCGCAATTTTTAAATCTGTAATATCTTCGAAAATATTCACTTAAATCATACGGTGTAAAGGGCCATATAGATCTATATTAAATGAAAAATGTATCCATGGTATTTAATTGGTTAAGGATTAATGCTGTATTGGTTAAAATCGCTACGAAAATTAGCCATTATTTGTCGTAAAAAGTAAATGACAAAAAAAAGTTATTGTGGGTTATCCATAAGAGATAGACATATACCATCGCGGACTTTTCTGTAGACCTTTTCAATGTGTATAATACTTAGTACATTATTTTGATAAAACTCGTAGGGTTCAGCCTGCGTTTGCAATGTAAGCGGAATAAATGTAATTTTTTACGACATCACATTAGAAACCTCAAAAATAACAGTACTTTTCCACTACTTAATGGATCTTATTATACATATAAACCTTCCTCTTGAATCACTCTATCTATTAAAAAAAACCGCATCAAAATCCGTTGCGTAGTTTCAAAGATTTAAGCGTACAAAGGGACATAGGGACATAGGGACATAGGGACAGGGAAAGCGACTTTGTTTTATACTATGTAGTGATAGTGATTCTCGTGTCACAATGTTAGTCTGCATACTCCTCCGAAACGGGTGGACCGATTCTCATGAAATTTTCTGTGCATATCGGGTAAGTCTGAGAATCGGCCAACATCTATTTTTCATATGTACCACGGGCGAAGCCGGGGCGGGCCGCTAGTGCTTCTATAATAAACATTAATTCATCATTTAACTCGACTTTACAAGTACATACTATTAAATAGATCTATTACGGGCAAGTTTATCTCGAGATTAGTTAATCCGTAGCTTAGTTGTATCTAGATGGCCCAGAAAGATTTAGTGTACAATGAAAACATTATATCGTGTACTGGTTGTAAAATGTTTTAATACAGACTTGTATGATATTATTTATATTATGTACTTTAAATAAAATGAAATAGGTACACTAAGGTTAGTTTTTAAACGAGTTCAATAAGTCTTCAATTTAACAGTAAGGTATTTTTGTATGTATTTGACAACTTATTTGCGCTCAAACAATGTTGATTATTCCGTCTTACTAGTCAGTAGGTGGTAGATAATATTTTTCGCTCGTTTACCCCAAAATAGAACCCCGTAAACAGATACGTTACTAATTGTGTTAAAACTTAGTTGAAATAACTGAAATCGAATCGGTAATAGATACGTAGGGTTGTCACAAGGCCACAATGATGTATCGATATGAGATATCGATATAATTTATACAATTCCTGCATTACTACTGTTTGAAGTCTCAATGGAGCCACTTGAGTTAAATGTATGCTTTGAGACGGTTATCGTAACACGTGCGTTGGCTAACAGGATATTATGACTGCGCTTTTATTTTATGTACTTAAAAATAGTGATGTGGTGATATCGATTTTTAATCACATGATTTTGACTGTGAAAGTGTTTGGATTGATATAATCGTAGGTGGAGGCGTTGTAATGTTGAACTTAATAATAAATATGTTAAAAGAAAAAAACTCTTTAAATAGGATACAAAAGTGACACTGGGGAATTATATGCTAATTGCTACCTTAATATAATGTTTTCATAACATCTTATTGTAATATCAGGTTGAATTAAAAACTATTGGCTTGTACCGTGAAGAACAAATATAAATGTTGGCTTGATTATTCATACCTGTTAAAGATTAAAGAAATAGCTATACCATTGCAATTTGAATCTTAATGATAGTGTATATTGTATCTTAATGCGTAAAAAACAATACTACAAACGTTTATGCTAAAAGTATACACATAGTAATTGGCGTGTTTTTTCGCATCAAGTTGGCGGTTAGTATAATTTAAAGAAAAAAAATATGACGGCATGCATGTCGGACCGTTGCTTTGACAAGAAATCTGTGTGTATGTATTAGAACCTTTTTTGTGACCATGTTAGTCTATAACTTAATAAGCATGTCATATTTCATATAAAGAGATATGACGAAAGGAATAATAAATCGTACTTAAAATAACTAAAAAGCTAGTATTTGCTGATTGTTAATTAAATATAGTGTTATAATTACAATTTTAAATTGTAATTTAAATTGTAACAGGTAATACCTGCGAATAGGTAACGTCAATAATTTAGATTGCAGCTTTTTTCAAATTGTGTTAACATACCTACTAGGTACCTATACTTTTACAGTCATACATATTTTGAAACTATCTTAACTTACCAAGTATGTGATAGAAGACCTTCTATCACATACTTCTAAATAATGCATAATTAAATAATAGCGTATATTTTTTAAAAGGTTCAAACTGATAGGAGCTTTCAATGTTATAGATTAAAATACGACTCGCCGGTTCCCGCCCAGACGTGAATTGTAGCTTTGTTAGAATCTGTTGCATTATTTTTCCATCTTTAAAACAACCTATTATTACAGTCAGCTGCGAAATAGTATATAATTTAATCAATTTAGTTAAGGCCGTTCCGTGTATGATTAGAATGGATGTGGATGTGGCAAATAAATTACAAGATGTGAGATTTTTAATTTTATTTGCGCTCTTGAGCAAAACAACAGCTCAAACAATAATAAAAAAATGCCTATTCAATTATTAAATTGCTGAAATATTCCTGAAAAATTAAAATGCTTGTAGAAGCCAAATTATTTATGGATGTGTAGAACAACTCATAACTATATGAAAACGATGTAGTGCATTATAAGGATTTCAAAGTGACTAAATTTAAGACGATTATTGATTTTCATAATAAATAAGAAAGTAGTAAAAATCGATATCGATGATTAGTGTCAGCGGCACATCACTACGTGCGATATGCTTCGGGTCAATGCACTCTATGCGTTCTTAATGAACGCAAGCGAGTGATAAAAATTATGAGATTTTTTCTAATGTCTAGGAAAGTTTTAGTTCGGTGGTCATTAGTCAATTTTGTGAGAAATTGATGTACTGACGCATTCTTTCATTAAGTAAAAGATTTTTTTGTATACATATTTTTACTTATAGCCTATAGGTACTTACTTAAATAAAATCGTTAGCGAGATTTATATGTATGCTATCAGCAGCTGCATAACTGCATATTTCAATTTTTTTTTATATCAGTATTTGTAATAAACTTTGTTGTACTACTTACATAATATGAAAATCATATCGATTAATATTTAATAGGTATTGATAAAACTGCAAGGAACCGAATTGATTGAACTTATATAATGTATACTAAATACATAGTTATATACTTAATGTAACTTTTAATTATCACTAGTTGGCGGTAAGCTAGTTATCTTATAAAAACAAAAAATGCTTGCTAAAGTTTAGAGATTAAAAATAACAATATTTCGATCTGCGAAAAGTATGATTTCATTTATAAGATAACGCTCTTAAAAATAGCACCGTTATCCTTGATGAATCTGTTTCCACATCGTTATTTATATAAAATACTCGAGGTCCGCCCCGGCTTCGCCCGTGGTACATACATATTTACGTTTTCTCTACATAAGAACCATCCTCGTACTTCAAGGAATATAATAAAAAAAAAAATATATGGAAATCGGTGCAGGAAAACGGGTTTCATTTATATATGTATACCTATATATAGATACTTAATAATAAAACGAATGCATGCTGTTTTTTTAAGTTCCCAAAAATTACCAAGGTTTTCCAATACACAAGTTTATTTAATTGATTATCATTTTCAAACTCGAGTAAGTATTTACTTATTCAACTAAACTTCTTACAAGTTTAAACATATTTATTAACCGACTTCAAAAAAAAGGAGGAGGTTATCAATTCGGCCGGTATGTTTTTTTTTTCTTTTTATGTAAGTATGTACACCGATTACTCCGAGGTTTCTCAACCGATTTTCTTGTTCGATGCGGGATGGTGTCGAATTGGTCCTATAAAAATTTTATTCGGATAGGCCCAGTAGTTTTTATTTTATAAACATTTTTGTCTGCATTTGTAAATGTTGCAAGTGCAAGTTTGAAGTCGGTTGTTTTTAACGCAGTTATCACTTGTTTAACTTAACCTTCAACATTTGTCGTTTACAGTAAACCAAGAAACCCATAAAATAAGCGAAACAATAATCTATTATTCCAAATCTATTTTTAAAGCGTTGATAAAGGTCAAATTGCTTTGAGGTCGCTGGTAGGAGGCCTCCCATTCATTGGAGCGGCCTTCAAGACGACCTAAGTGAGATGTGGCACGCAAGTTTGGTCCCTGTGGGTATTGGTGCTATAATTATAGCTTACCACTTTAAAACTTGGATGTTTGTAAGTTGTTTTCACTGCGAAATATTTTTCATTACTACATTTTTACTCTATGGGATACAGTAATTTAGAACAGAGATTTGTTTCCATAAATAATAATTCACATGGCTTGTCTGTTAGAGATCGCATACCTACTTGCAATAAGACTTACACATATTTAAACCAATCTTCTATTTAAGTTTATTCAACATTTTTTTCATATAATATAACATAATAATATAAGTAACTAGCTGTTCCCCGCGGTTTCACCCGCATTGCTCCGCTCCTGTTGGTTAGCGTGATGATATATAGCCTATAGCCTTCCTCGATAAATGGGCTATCTAACACCGAAAGAATTTTTCAAATCGGACCGGTAGTTCCTGAGATTAGCGCGTTCAAACAAACAAACAAACAATCAAATTCTTCAGCTTTATAATATGAGTATAGATTTGGAGGTTTTAGATAATAGTCCTCTTAGTACATATTACTTTCGGGTTTTTATTCAATGTCAATGGCTAGACCAAACTCTCACAAGAAAGATCGGTCTTAAGCCGGGTATCCACTTAAGTTCGCCGTGGATTGCGAACACTGTGTGCTTCGCGAACGTGAACGTGTACAGTGTACACACTTAGGCTGCAACATCAGTGCTCCTGTCGGAGCGCTAAATTCCGCGCTCCGGTCTCCAGTTATAGACACACGACAGACGGTCGGTGCAAACATGCCGCCTCCAGAATTAGTAGGAAGTGCAGCTTATATTTTGATCATTATATTGTGATGGAATACAAACAACCTCCTCGATTTTGGCAAGATTATATGAATAAGGGAAGAAGAAATAATGAAATAATGCATATATTCATCATTTCATCGGACCACTCCATGTTCGCGAACTTAACAAACACACGATCGCGTCCACGAACAAACTGCGCTCCCCTTTGAGTTCGCGCAAAAAACCGCTTCCGGAGCGCTCCGCCGTGCTCCGATCGTGCTCCAGTCGCGCTCCGCGATCACGACGTATCCATTATGTTTGGTTTGCGGAGCGGGCGCGTTCGTAAACCACGGCGAACCTAAGTGGATACCCGGCTTTATATTGAGTCCACAGCCAAGCAGCGATCATTTCTCAACGTCATGATAAATTGCAAAAAAAAACCTAATTGTCCAATTTTGCACGGTCAACATCAGTTTGACACACTAATACTTGAAAATATTGTACTTTCACTGGCAAACATATTATTATAAACTAGCTTTTTGCTCGCAGCTTCGCCTGCGTATAGTCAAAGGAAAACCCGCATAGTTCTCGTTCCCGTGGGATTTTCTTGATAAAAACTATCTTATGTATTAATCCAAGTTACCCTCTAACCCTCTAAGCGTGCCAAATTTCATAAAAATTGGTTCAGTTTTTGCGTGAAGGAGTAACAAACAAACAAACTTTCGCATCTATAATATTACAAACAACCCAAAAGACTTAGCACGTAAATTATAAGGACGTTGTATTTCCTCCCATTGAGTCATAGAACGAGAAAATTGATTCACCAATTAATTTCATATATTTATAGCAATAAAGATCATAATCGCGCGCGAATAGCCATCTTAAAATACGATTAATTACTATTATTTGCCTTGTTGAGTGAATCATAGCCAGTGACGATCGTTAAAGGACGTAAGACGCTCGTTTGTTTTGTTTTTAATTTCGTTTCGCGCCATGTGTTCTAAAAAATAAAATTCAATTAGTGTTGTTTTTGATATCGGTGTGAATGGTTGCTTGTTCTGTGCTTTTGTGATTTTAAAGTGAAAGTGTTGCTCTAGTAAAAAATATAATAAATAAAAAAAAAATTACATTGGATTTTATGCTAACGGTAAGTTTGGGAAATTGTAAATAATAAAGTTAGAAATATTTTTCGTTTATTCTAATAGGTACGTGTATGTACTGAAATATTCCTTCTGTGTGTCATGTGTGGTTTCCTTCTGTTTGGTTGTGTTCTATAAGTATATATGTACAAGTTATTATACGTTATTGTTTTGTTATCTCTGTTCCCACGCTGTCTCATTTACTCGTTATTCTTGTCTTAATAATAAGTTCTAGATATTATGAAGTACTTAATAACTGAAACAGGAAATCCTTGGAACTTGGTTTTATACTGTACTAGCTTTCCGCCCGCGGCTTCGCCCGCATTTTCAAAGATAAACCCGCATAGTTCCCGTTCCCGTGGGATTTCCGGGATAAAACCTATCCTATGTGTTAATCCAAGTTACCCTCTATATGTGTGCTAAAATTCATTGTAATCGGTTCAGTAGTTTTTGCGTGAAAGAGTAACAAACATCCATACAAACTTTCACATTTGTAATATTAATAGGATTTGAATTGCAATGGGAATTATTGAAATTTAAATGGTAATTCAATATTAATTTAAATTAATTCCTATATTTCCCTAATGAACAACATCGTAAAAGTTTCAATTAATTAATGGTGTTAAGTTGAAATTATTAGGCAAGCAACATTAAATACCTATTTAAATTTTTAATTATGAATTTTAGTTTTTAAATATTAACAAAAAAGCCAAGTAGGCTACTTTGTAATCTTCTATAATAATTCTAAATTGGTGCAATAATTAGTTAAATTAGGTTCTGCCTATATATAGTTAAAGACTATTATTTAGTTCTAGGTACATGACATAGGTAGGCCGTAGGTCGTACTTTATCTCAACACGCGTTGCCTAGCAACGCTTGCACATGCAATTATTCACTCGTAAAATCACATTATTATCGTTCATTGACACTTACGCATTATACTTACAGGCGAATTTATATTTTACCTTGTTGAGAATACGAATCAAATTTAAATAAATACAAGTCATAATGAATCATAGCGATTACGTAAAAGTAATTAGTTCTTCGAATCAGGATAAGGTGTGTATGGGTTTTACAAAATTGAATAGAAAAGAGAATCCTATATTAACTATTCTCACAATGTACTTTTCTTAGAACGTACCTGCATGTGTCTGTTCATAGTATTGTTACTTATCTATAGGGTTTTTGAGTTCTACAAATTTTTGAAAATTGAATGTTGAGTAGGTATGCTAAATAATAAATATTCGTAGTTTTAATTTTAAAGCACTACCGTTTATAATAGAATGTCATGTTTCATCTTTCTTAATGCTTTTCTATTGCACGCCTCATAAGCGAAGCGTTGAGGTGGGTACTACTGT
>CAJQZN010033642.1:33248-45770 GCA_907164685.1 Colias eurytheme
GGTGACGTGCCGTGACGGTGACTGATGTGTGTGAGTGCACCCTTAATCCTAATTTGAAAGTCAAATTATTTGTCACGATCAAATATTTACATTTCAATTTGAATTCGTGAATGTCACTTCAGATAATGAACCGTTAAGTACAAAATGAAAGTATTCGAACGCTCGTGCATATTGTAATTAGTTTTTAATCGATCAATTACAATCACAAAAACACCACTCATTGACCTTTTAACATTAATAAACATTTCACACGTGGCAACACTATTAAGCTGCTTTTACACTCGCGCGAAAAGCGAAGCGAATAACGCATTTGTAAACAGTCTATTCGATATTCGTCTTGAGATTCGCGTATTGGTGCTTTCGGACGTAATAAAGGGAAGACGAATGATTAACCACTTACACAGTCGTTCGCGTCGACTCGAGGCGAATGGCGAAAGTGTAAATTCACCATCAAGTAAGTATGTCTGACTAACGGCGTCTATTCATGAATATTCATTATTTATCTGTGCTGATAACACTGGCATCTGGTTTGCGCACGCACTAATCGTGACTGGATTGGGCTTTTGAATTTTGAAGTGCGTAAGCGCGGGAATATTTTGACAGATTTGTAATGAGCTAATGACTGTTTGAATAATAAATAATAATAATCATTTTCAGTTCGTTTATTAGTTACTGTGCTGTGTTTTATAAGCAACTAGCTTTCCGCCCCCTGTGTTTTAACCCATTGACCACCGTAAGGCCCGATCGGGGCGCGACACAATAGATTTTCTATTGTGTCTGTGATTCCGAGGACTGATGGATTAAACCTAATAAATTATACATATAAACCTTCTTTATCAATCTATCTATCCGATCTAAACCGCATCATAATCCGTCCGTCGTTTTAAAGATTTAAGCATACATAGGGATAGAAAAAGCGACTGTTTTATACTATGTAGTGATGTGTGAAAGATATATTATAACTAGCGGTCCGCCCTTGCTTCGCCCGTGGTACATATGAAAAATAGATGTTGGCTGATTCTCAGACTTACCCGATATGCACAGAAAATTTCATGAGAATCGGTCCACCCGTTTCGGAGGAGTATGCAGACTAACATTGTGACACGAGAATTTTATATATAAAGATTATCTAGATTCTAGGTACTAGGTCATTTCACAAAATGTAACAATTAAAGTATGAATTAAAGCAGGAATAAATTGATTTAGCGTTGAAATTATACACTGAAAATTAACCGAACATTAAATTTCTATTTTTCTAGTTTATTTAATTTCTCATAACTAGAGCTCAATTTGAATTTAATGCCTTATCGCTGTGAATAAATATTATTGCACATACTAAACGCATCTTCAATTTATAATAATTGCCAGTAATTATTGTTGCAATGACACGACTCGCTGTCAATGTTGCTATATTATAAGATAACAGAGATTGATGAAGAGTAATTAATTTTAATTTAGTGTTGACACTTAACATGATATAATGTTATGTAGATAATTAAGGTCTGTTAGGTGGCAGTATGAAACAATAATTTATATACCTAACGTGCAAATGTAAAAAAAAAATAAAGAAATGTATGTCAAGAACTGAAACGGTGCACTCAAATAAATAAATACTTGTGTTTTCTATGAAAGGGAAATTCATAACACTTATACTATATAGGCGGTTTTACTGCTGCTAGATAAGTTTTTTTTACTTATCAGTCAGATAAATAATAATAAGTAATGCATACAGTGTGATATCAGTGCCTTTACCAGAAAGTGAAATTGGCATTTACAATTATCGGTTATATCTCTTAAAAAATAATTATTTTATTTTATATATAAGTTTCTATACTTTCTTCCTATATTTTGGAGAACATCACAAGTCTTAGGTACACGCCTGCGGCCTGGTATTACGTTTAAAAGTGTAAGGTTATAAAAACACTAACGATAAGGAATCACATTTAAAATATACAAGATGTAGTCTTAGAAAAACACGTTTAGTTCACATTGTAGTAGAAAACTCGACAAGAATCTAGAAAGAGACATTTGTAGGGATACCTTGGTTTTGGAGATATTGGGATATTTTAATATTTATTCATTTTCTATTTAAAGAGAAGAGAATAGAAGAGAATAGAGTATAGAGTATTTCTTGAGCATTTTATTGTTGAGTTAAATACATTTAAAAGGTGATAAGTTATGAAGATTGTGATGATAACTATTCAACAATCAATTAGGAAGAAATATATTGAAATTTATTAATATCAGTATTGTAATTTGTAAACATATACGGTATTATATCAAAAGAAAAAGATAGGAAACAATAAATGTTAATCATTTTCTGTATGTGAGTATATGTACAGGGAAGAATGACTAATAAAAGCGACAATATATTATTTTCTTCCTACACAAATACGCCCGATTCTCATAGAAAATAACATAAATAAAACCAAATAAATCGTCAATAAATGCAGGCCCTAACATCGACTGTCCTGGCGCCTACCTCGGCGCCATCTTGGCGGGAAAACTGCAGACACGCATTCCTTTGGAAAATGCTAATTGTCGATAGTTTCTATAGTCTGTGGTATATGCTGGGAGAAATTGAGAGTTTATTATATTATTATCTGTCGTGATAATTTACTTACATTTTGCAGTACGACCGAATCGGTTTGTAGTCGCAAAATCGGTTGTCAACTTCAGCAAGATTCGGTTTTTTTTTGCCGTGTCTTGAAACCGAATGCATGTGTGAACTCATTCATTGAAATACTGATAAAACTGAACGAAATCCTGCAAAAAACTGATTCGGTAGAGAAACACTCGACGCCGTGTGAACGTACCGTTATGCCTTGAATGAAATTTTTTATTTCAATGTTTGGATTAATAGTTATTACTTATTAATTAATGGAGTTGCATTGCTATAGTTATTATTAAGTACTTATACTTACACGATATTATCACAAAATTTGAGTACCTACCTTATAATTTAAACTATTTATCCTGCAATTATCATTATTACATACGGAACCTTCAAAAGTATGAAAATGTGATGATAATATAAACATAGTAAAGCCATAGGAAACTAATAAATCATAAACTTTAGAAAGTGAACAATATAAGGAACTATAATAATGGGTGGATATTGACATATTGAAAGTAGAAAGTCGGACCTTTACGGTAACACACTGTTTAAATGATGTATTATTATGTTCAATAGAATATTATGTTGCTTAATGTTGGAAGCTATAGTTTATTATCTAAACTAATATTACATAGCAGAAGAGTTTGTTTGTTTGTTTGAAAAGGCAAATCTCAGGAACTAACTGCTCGATTTGATAAATTATTTCTGTGTTAGATAGCCCATTTATCGAGGAAGGCTATAAGGCTATAGGTGTATCATCACGCTAAGACCAACGGACCACTGCAAGTAAAACCGCAAGGCACAGCTAGTTAAGGGATATACATAATAATATCATGGTTAAAAGCTCCTAGTCCTACGTATTATTTTGTTGTACGTTTTTACTATCTTATCTTATCTTTAAAACAATGGTTATGAATATCAATCTTTAAATATCTTAAAAGATTCTCATTTTTCTCTTCTTCACACACTTCTTTCCATAGATACTAAAAGTAGTATCTTGTATGACAGATAAGAAAAAAATAAATTAAATTAAATAGAATAATAATTATATTAACCATTGAGAATCGATTTGAGAGCTTTAGATGTAATTAAAACACCAGCGCTTGCTTTCAAATTTCAACTTCAAAACTTTCAAAAAAACTTGTGTTAACATTTCAATACTATTTTCTATTATTTCAAAGTTTTCTGCCCAAAAAGCTCACTATGCACTCGTATATCCCAAACTTGTATACGTAGTATATTATTATTAGTCTGTGCCCAAACTTATCTCTATTAGTTATGCAAGTTCAAAAGTTACAAGTAAAGTATCAAAATACATAAAACTATCGTAATAGGACACTTCTCTCTAAGCCCGCCTAATTGGTGGAAATTAATACAAATTCAGATAATACATTTACACAAAGCTTCCACACTATTTCAAGAGTTGTTTTCAAAACAATTCGCATACATTCCAAGAATGCCACAAACCACAGAGTGCAGGAAACATTCTAAATATGGAAAGCAGTCTTTGATCTTAGCTTTATTTGTGGGCTTGTAAAATATTCTAACATATACGTGTAGTAGTTATTTGTTATGGTATGCAGCGTCTTTATTACTCGACCGCACTAAAAGATGTAATTTACGCAATAATCTTTATTGATTTTATTTTTATAAAGTATCTGTACACGAAAAATGTGCATTAAAACTTTAGTCACTTACAAGACGTCAACAGAACTAAACCACAGACTAAACTAAGCTATGTCTTTTCACCATATCACTAGCATTTATATAAAAAGATTTATAATTATTGAAAATTTGAAATATAACCCACCACGCTTAGTTTTAAATGTTCAATTTCTTAATGTTATGTTTAACAAACATAGATATAAAATATGTAAGTAATAAAATGTTTTATAATTGCTCAGATATTATATGTTTTACTAGTACAGTGTAAACGCAGCCTTACATATCGCAATACCTAATTAAGATCACAATTCGGCTACTGCCCCTTGACCCTACTAATGGTTCACTTCCGACGAACGGGTCACGATACGTTATGTCACAGCTGTGAGAATTAATGACGTTCGAGGTTATGATAGTTGGTCTAAGTGGAACCACGTGGTTTAGAATTTAGGAAAAAAAAATATGAATATAATTGAGATAGGATGTTAGTTATAATTGAATACCGTGGGGAAATTGGCTCTTTCATATCATACGTTATTGGTATATATAGTATAATGAACTTATCGTTATTTATGCATTTGTGAGTGGTGACATATTAACATTTATTAACATAATTTAAAAATGTACCTACCTATCTTGCAATGCATTATATTTAAAGGATGAAACTTTTAACTATGTACATATATAATATTTTAAAACTAAAGTAACTATCGATTATTATCGATAACAGAAATCTTAAGTCTCTTGTTGTAGGTAGATAACTTAAAGTCAATAAATAAACCTCTAGAAAATAAAAAATATCAGATGGAAACAATAGAATACATACTATCTTATAAAACCACTAAAACATTGTCTAAATACATATCAACTCGCTACAGATAACAAAACAAAACATCCAAATAAAGATAGTCATTCGACCCCTTCCTACGACACGAACTTAATACTTCTAAAAGCCTTTTTGTTAGCAGTGACATAATCCTGACCTGATACAATCTTGCTTTACCTTTATGGCTATCAGGTTTAATTTAAAACTCTCGCAAAGGTCTAATCTTTTATTATGTAATCGTAGATGGTTTGTTATGACGTATCAAAATCAAAAGGACGGTTAAAATTTCGAGATTTATGGACTATTAAATTGTTTTTATAGTTTGTGCATATGTTTTAGTTTATCAGAATCGAGAAAGATAATATATAGTTATGGAATGTTTCTTTATTTAGCCCTTATGTGTTCTCTAATTACATACGACTGTATTCTTTATTAACGTAATATTTCTTCTTTCACAGGAAGTACAACAGACCTCACTCCCACTCTCATTGGAATATACGACGCCCTCCTCGAACCATCAAAGAGTTTAAGGCCAGATGCGATCCGCCTAGAAACAGCCAAAGATGCTAGAAACGACCCACCAGTACAAAACATTCCAAAAACAATGACAGAAGATAAGGACAGCGCGAAAGCAGACGTTTGCTCCAGCCCACCAAAGGACCCATCGAAAATAGCAGGCAGCGTCAAACTTCCCATTGCCTCGCTTAACAAAAGTTCCCTCTACAACATTCGAACTAAAAGTGATAACAATGGTGCTAGTGATAAATGTGACTTTACCAGTGATGTCGATGTTAATAACAAACCGCAAAAGGTGTTCAAAGAAACGAAAACAGAAACTGCATTCGATAACCTTTCGCCGAACGTTAAACGAATGTTGTCCAGCGCGTCTGAGACGACGACGTTGCGATTTCAAAAGAAAACAAACAGTATTGCTAGATCATCGACACGTAAATGTAATATACCCTTAGTAGGAGCTACTTCTAAAATATCTCAGTCCGGTGTCGAAATATTACCATCAGTAGAAATTTATGATCAGCCATGCGGACTAAAATCATTTGGCAAAATACCGGATGAAAAAGTAGAATCTCCCCAAAAATTAATTCGACCGGAATTTAAAATTGATGAGCCAGAAACATATGACGTTCCCACAAATAATCAACTGGCTATATACGATGTACCTAATAATAATAAAACTGCATTCGAATCATTATCCTTGCCATACATAGATCAATCTATCGAACTCTCTATAACTTCGAATGATAGAGAATTCGATATTAAACTATCATCAAAAGACAATTCTCCTCTGAAACCTGAAAAAACATCAACGCCTAAGGTGTCACCGGCGAAATTTCCAAAAACAAATGATGCAGTTAGTACTCTTCCTAGGAAAGAACCGAAAGAGGTATCGAAACAGCTAATGAAATCAGGTCCTTTTCCGCAAGCAATAGGATCTACGGGAAACTTGAAATTGGGACCAGAGAAAGAAGTTGTGCGTCTCAATCCGCCTGTACAAGTGACTAGACCGCTTTCCATGAGTTCCATTGCTTCGTCGAGTTCAACATCAAGCAGTGGTGTTCAAAATAAGGGAGGAGTGAACTCCGCATACCTTGCTTCGATCGAGAGCTTGGACGACCATAGTGATGTGGACATGACATCTGCTAATGGAAGCAATAACTTTGTGAATAACGCTGGGGTGTTGAAGGCTAGCATATCAGAGGAGAGTCGAACGGAGACGATACCAAGTAAGTAAATTTTGAAGCTGAAATTAAATTTCTATTTTGGTTGTGATATGTTAATTAATCGGGTAATAGTTTTCACTGTTAGTTCTGAATTAAAATCTACGTCTTTACGCAGCATTCGTAGCATAAAACATTTACTTTTTAACAACTTCAATACACACTTTTTTACACCCTAATAACATGTCAATTGTCGATAACAGGCCATTGAATCAATTGTTTTCTTTAAACATTGCCACAATAATCTCAAACATAACTTGATTCTACATTTCTATGTTACCAGGGCAGAATGTATTCGAGGAGCTATCTGGATTATCGCAGCTGGAGCGGGTCTGTGCTGAAATAGTGCAGACTGAGAATGTTTATGTTGAAGATCTGCGACAAGTGGTCGAGGTGAGTGTCGTATTTAGATTGGATAACGGGGTATAATTTATACCCTGTATTTCTATTTGTTGGGTGTTTTGGTAGGCGTATAATGCGTTTCTTTATTTGAAATTTGAAATTTTTCTTTAAAAAAATACGTATATTTTTATTTGAAATTCAATTTGTCAGAGTAATTATAAGCTAAAAGTTGTTGGAGGACATATCCTGCTGGAAATATTAGTTGCGATTTAATTTTTGTCATTACAGTAGCTTAGTATTAAATAAATGGACCCATAAAATTAATTACATGATCGTTAAAAATTACATTTGATTATGAGTTTTGACTTTAACTTTTTCATATTATGAGAAGACACGGATTATTATAGCAGCACTCTCTGCCTGCTTTTTGTTTCTCCACTATATTATATGAATATGGAACAATACAGAATGTCTGGTTTCCTTACCTTTTATTTATAAAACAGTTTAATTAGAGACGTTGTATCTATATTATTTCATCGCGGCCAATTATCCCCATTACGGTATCCGTTCACGTTTGTTTGTTTTATTTTCCCGCCATTTCCTATGTCTTTGAAACATCAGATGCGTTCCAATTCACGCATCTCTCCATATTTAAATTTGTCTAAACTTTACGCAATGCTGTCAGTATATGGAACTAAAGAGGTTGCATTTCCTGATTCTATTTTTAATGTTGTTATTGTTTTTTGTTTAGAAGTAATTTTGAGTGGCCAATTTTAATTGATACTTATCGATGTTTACACGATAAGAATATGATGTACCGTGTAAAACCTAAATGTTTCACAGAATAATTTGTTCATTAGCAAAATGTATTTTTTGTTTGAAATACATAGTACAGTAGCTACCCTACAATTCTAAGAATTTCAAGGTAATCGCAATATGACATCAAAATCGATTTTTATTTTGGAGGTCACTAGGACAAGGCGTTGCTATGGAACAAAAAACTATAAACAAAATGTCTAATTGAAATATTTTCAGGCCCATAAATTAAAACACTTTTTCGTTCGTTGTTTTCTTTATAAAAGTTTCAATTTGTATAATATTATTTTTTACAAAGCTAGGTATAATTCAAAATTCAGCCGTAGTTCGACATCAATTACTCCGATACTGTTAATTGATTTGATTATAATTCAGTAACACTTAGCCCAGAATACAAGTAATTTTAAACCCAAAAAAAATTAACATACATCAGTATTTTCCTTAACTACATATGAGTCCATGTGCCATCCTCTTTGGTATATCTTACTACATATTTACAGTTACAATTATCCAAAGAAACTCCACACATCCAGCACACCCATATAAAACGAATGAAATGCTGATTTTTATTCAGATCTTCATACACAGCCTGGAATTAGTTACAATTAGCAAAAACCGCTCCATCCTCAATCCCGTATTTGGCTTCCCATCCCGTTGGGAGACCTATAAAATTGTTATTTACGATAATGAACTGTATTACTTTAATATAGAGTTGACAATTCATTGCCTAGATAAGGTTTACTTCAATGACCGATATAAAAAGACCTCTCTAAAGGAGATAAGTTGTTAGAATAGAGGGTCTTATAAAGTGGTGGGTTATAATGATCAATCATTGTGACAATCTGTCAGGACCATATTAAAATGTTTTTAATAGGGAACTGTCCCTTTAGGGTGCACTCACACACATCAGTCACCGTCACGGCACGTCACCGGACAGGATTAAAAAAAAATATGTATCAATAGTTCTAGTATGACTCTGTTCCCACACGACAGTCGCCGGCACGAAATCTATCAGTGACGTCACCGGTCAGGCACGTCAAATAATCTTTCCATACATGTATCATACTTTTATCCCCACTCACCCGGTGCCGTCACGTCTCAGTTCAGTCAGCGTCGTGCTACCGTCAATTGCTACATGTTCTCTAGCGTGGCACACGTCTAATCACTGACTAACCTGATGTATGTGTTCAATGATTCAGTCAAACCGGCGACGTGACTGACGGACAACATGACGGTGACTGGTGTTTGTGGATACGTACACGAACCGTCACCGATCAGTCATCGGTGACTTGACGGTGACTGATGTGTGTGAGTGCACCCTTATGGGACGCATATTTTTATACGTTCTCTCAGTTATCTGGATTTGTATCTAATCTCATTTAATCTTGAAGAAGATTTAGAAGCTTTATTCATAATTATCACAGTGAGTGATATTGTAGGAAAAATATGAATTGTAGAGTGTGTACTATAGAACATAATAGACTATAGAATACATATTTGTAGACTGGTGCAACAGTATAATCAATTTATTTCTGATCAATTTTATGATACCATTTTTACCTTTCCGTTTTCTTGGCACATCTTTCAGAATATTTGTACAGCACACACACTCACAATTTTGCACTGTTTATATCATATTTAGCAATTATTATTTTATTCAATTACCGGTGGTTTTATAGCATTCAGAAATAAATAAAATTGTTCATTTGTTTCGACTATAGAAAGTAATACAAGTAAAATAATATAAAGTTTCATTTGATGTAATTGATCATGTTTCATTTCAATTAATGAACTATAAATAAACCCAGTAAATAACTATGTCTAATAAATCTCACAGCTAATTAATTAAAACATCAACACGACAGTTGACTACCGAATTTCTTGCGGTTAATTACTGATGAAAATCTTACCGCAAACTATTGGGTTTTTATACTTTCCTTTTGATTATCTTATATTTATTTATCATTGTGATTAATTGTTTTTTTCTTATATATGTATTTGCATTTTGTAATTGTTTGTTTATTGCTTATTTAACTTTTAAGTCTGTGTTATTGGTTATAAACAAATTTCTGTGGATACGAGATTGTACAATTTTAGGGAAAAACATATCTATCTAAGAATTTTTAAACCTCTAAGTTCTTTTTGCCTGTTTAATCTCATGAGCTTGGATTATTTTAAATTGCAGATAGCTTTTTTTCTCGTATGTCTATATGAAATTTAGAGATTGTGAAATGAGGGTGGTTTGTATGGGTGTAAAGCACATGCGAGCGAAGCAACGGTCAGATAGTAGTATTATAGATATCGTGAAGTGAATAATAGTGAAGTACCCTGTCCCTTTGTGGGGCAGTATTTCACATCTGTTTCACTTATCGATTTTCTAATATGTGATCATCTTTATACCAGACGGACGTATTATTATTTATTATGTTAGTGTCCCTCTAAAATTATACAAAGGAATTCTCATTTGTTCGTATATTAAGCAAACTGCGGTTCTCCCCGGCTTCGCCCGTGGAACATAATATATAGCAGTTAGCACTTAAGGATCCAATACATATACATATACAACTATAAAATATTTTTTTATATCGTACCACTGTTCAAATATTATAAAGCTAATCTCAGTAACTACTGGTCCGATTTGAACATTCTTTCGGTGTTAGATAGGTCATTTATCGAGGAAGGCTATAGGCTATACAATAATGTATATCATCACGCTAAGACTAACAGGAGTAATGCGGGTAAAACCGGGCACAGCTAGTAATCAGTATTTTACCAAAGCAGTATTGTAATGCTATAAAATAAATACGAAAGCGAACATATGCGACAACATGGCGTCGAACGTTTCATTCATCTTATTTTTATCTCAAGTTAATATTGTGCGTCGTGGGTGTCGATTGACCGGAATAAACGTGGGCTGAATTATACTAATTTGTAGCATAGATGATAGACTATAAAGGGAATATTTTGTTAAGAATTATTGATAGAAAATAATGCTTTGTGGGTTATAAGCGCTTTGAATATAGAAAACTAGAGGTCCGCCCCGGCTTCGCCCGTGGTACATATTTCGCAATAATTGGTAGCCTATGTCCTTTCTCGGGTATCAAAATATCTCCATACCAAATTTCATGCAAATTGGTTCAGTAGTTAAGGCGTGATTGAGTAACAGACAGACAGACAGAGTTACTTTCGCATTTATAATATTAGTATGGATAATATCTACGATTGTAGGTAGTCATGCAACACCTATCTACTTTCATATGTAGAATATTATAAAAACTGTGACATAGTATTTAAATTCTCGTGCGATAATCAATTAGTGTTTTTAATAAGGGTAAGATTTTCCTCCTATTTATTTTCATACACTTAAATAAACGGAGACAAAAAATGTACAAAATAACTGCCGATAATACTTCCTTATTAAGATCAGTCTTATTTGCATAAAAATTCTTCAATACTTCTTTTTTTTACCATAAAAAATATTCTGGAAGTAAAATATTTTATGGCTTAATAAAAAATACGTAGTCTATGCCATATTTATAGCCACTGTGGGCGTGATACAGTTATTTAATTGAATCAATTTAATGCGCTTTTGAATGAGCTTGTACCTGCGCCCGCGCATCTTGTGCAGGGTTGTCACTTTGAAAAAAATTGAGTATGAAGTAAAAAAAGCAATATTGTAGTAATGATTGTTATACGTAACATAAGAATTTGGAAACAAATCTTTTCAATCTTGTTTTTTGTTGTAGTTAAATTCGTTTTGTAGGTATAATCATTATATTATCTTAGACACTATAAAATAAATCGATAACATCTTGTAGTACAATGCTTTTTAGGCGAATTTTTTAAATATTTTACTACTAGAAATATAGTCAACCCTATGTCCGTTCTAGTTCCTTAATACAAAAAACACACAAGTGACAGCCCTAGCAAGTTAAGCAACGCAGGATGGTATCCCGTTACGAACGTAATGGCTGAGATATATTTATTGACGTTTATCTAGTTGACGATATATCTCAAATATATCTACACCGTGTAATGTGTACTCCTGTCAATATGGGAGATAAGAAAAATAATCTGTACATAGTAAATCTCTTGTAAATCTGATAATAAATAAAAGGATTATGTTATTAGTTTGTAGAGAAATCGGTGAAAAATGAACATACGTAAAAAAACATGGCACTACCTCTCCTATTTTAGCTTGCACTAATACTAGAGAATGTTATCAGTTAAATATTATTCTTTAATTTTTAATAAACAGAGTTTGTTTACTCTGACATTTGAACCAATGCAAAGGGATAAATCTATGCCCGGTATTTAAATAAATGCAAAGGAAAATTTTCTTTTTAAGTGCTGCTTTTAACTTAACTAAGCTTTTCCTACAATGATAATCAATTTATGCTAGGTTTGCTAAGGCAAACATATTGGCGATCTTATCGTTAGAAGCAATCTCTGCCACACAACTCACTTTAAACAGAGATATACAGTGAAACTTGGTTAAGTGGGACCTGGATAAGTGAGAAACC
>CAJQZN010033648.1:0-16522 GCA_907164685.1 Colias eurytheme
AGAGCTGCGTGCGCGGCTTCCTCGCGCGGCGCCGCTACACGCGCCTCGTGCGGGCGCTGCGGGGCATACAGGCGCGCGCACGGGGACATCTCGCGAGACGGTATATATATACTTCTAGCGGTCTTAGCGTGATGATATATAGCCTTCCTCGATAAATGGGCTATCTAACACCGAAAGAATTTTTCAAATCGGACCAGTAGTACCTGAGATAAGCGCGTTCAAACAAACAAACTCTTCAGCTTTATAATATTAGTATAGATTCACTAAAAACACTATCACACTATCAGTGATGACATACGGTACAGAAACGTGGTCTCTAACCCTGGGCCTTATGCACAAGCTCAGCGTCGCTCAACGTGCTATGGAAAGGGCTATGCTCGGAGTTTCCCTACGAGATCGAATCAGAAATGAGGAGATCCGTAGGAGAACCGGTGTCACCGACATAGCTCGCCGGATTAGCACGCTGAAGTGGCAATGGGCTGGGCACATAGCCCGCAGAACCGATGGCCGTTGGGGCAGAAAGGTTCTCGAATGGAGACCACGTACTGGTAGACGAAGCGTGGGACGACCACCCACAAGATGGACAGACGACCTGGTCCGAGTGGCAGGGAGCCGCTGGATGCAGGCCGCCGGTGACCGGTCGTGGTGGAAAACCCTGAGGGAGGCCTTTGTCCAGCAGTGGACGTCCCACGGCTGAAACGACGACGACGACTATCACACTATCACACGCACATCTCCGATATCATAATTATCATGAATACTAATATAATCATTTACATCATGGTCACCAGCGTCATCATTATTTATCTTAGGGCTGATTTTTCAATCCTTGGTTAATAATTATTTCGTCGAAAAACGTATTAAACTACCATTTCAAAAATGTATTCTTTGCCTGTATTTAACAGTTTACGGGTCACATTTTAATGTTATCGAGTAATGCTTTATTGGGCGAATAAGTTTTAACCATGGATTGAAAAATCTTATTATCACAATTTACATTATTGTCAACGGCGTCAGCATCAATTATATTATTATCATCATCATCATTTACATCACCATTATCATTATGTTTTTCTTTTTCATATACATCTATCTATTCTATACATATAATAAATCTGTAGAAGGGTCAATTCTGTACATTGAAAATATTGAAAAAATAAATAGCAGGGGGTGTTACTGGATCGATACCAAACCCAAATATGTGATTAAAAATTTTTTTGTCTGTCTGTCTGTCTGTCTGTCTGTATGTGAAGACATCATGTGAAAACTAAAGGTTCGATTTCGATGAAACTTGGTATAATTATACCTTATTATCCTGGGCGTAAAATAGGATACTTTTTATCCAGGAAAAATACGTAGAAAAAAAATTAATCTTAATTTTTTCAGTTTTATCCATAGACGTGGTTCTGTAGAACCGCGAACACACGTTGCGTATTATTATAGGCCTAGCCGTATTTGGGTCCAATAGATATTTATAAGATGTCATTGTCAGAGTTAATCAAAATGGAGACCATCCACGCGAAGACCGACATCCGTGCGGACGGAGTCGCGGGCGGAAGCTAGTAAATAAATAATTGTTGTGGATACCCACTTTCATGACATGTTTTTTGACATTTTAAATACTCCAACCCGTATCCGATAAGAATAGAAGTATGAAATCACATCAATAATTAATAAATGTGTTAAGTTTGTATACATATAGATAACCTTGATCTGTACTAATTATATTATTATAGACGCGCCCAAGAAATCCGGCGCAACCGGGCTGCCATTAAAATTCAGAAACACGTGCGTGGCTGGCTCGCCCGAAAGCGATACAACAAGCTGCGTCACCTTGCGATAGGCCTGCAGGCGAGAGCTAGGGGCTTCCTAGCTAGGAAGTATTATAAGGAGAAGAAGTTCTTGAATGCTGTGAGTAAAAAACATATTTTTAGGATACACTAAAAACTAGGATATCTTTTAAAGTACGTGATTTTGAATTTTTTATTAAACTAAAATGTTAAGGGAGTTTGTAACGTTGGTAATTTTGCGGGTATTTACACTATTTGTTATAAAGTTTGGTCTTTACTATTTATGAGTGAAACAAACCAGGTCTTCAAATTTCACTAATATCTGTTACAACAGTTTTTGTCTAACAGTTATAAATAAAAAATCCGGCTCGAAGGACCACTAAGTTTGATATGTTATAGGAATAAAGTACGGTTAACGATAACGTATTGATTTGTATAACGTGATTATATCATGCGATTTAGGATACTTAAACATATAAGTTTCTATGCCACATACCCTGCCAATTAGCGGCCTATATTTTATGGCTGAATATATTTGTATGATTTTTTTGTACAAAAAAAAACTCCTTTACATCTACCCTCATAATATCAACGGTAGATCTGTTGATATTATGAGGGTAGATGTAATTTAATATCCTTTTGTGTTAAACATCCTTTATCCATAGTAATATAGTATTAAAATAACATCGAGATAGAATGTACTACGTACTAGAGAGGCGATCGCTACTACACTCTCTTTAACACGAGCTAGAGGTAAGAATCACAAGTGTCTTTAGTCTGTGTCGGACTGTGCCACCCGCTTGCCGCGTCAACACGTGTTATTGCTCTGTTCAAAATGCCTTCGTGTTTGCTTAGATATTGTTTTAACAGTTCCCATAATACAAACAAAGCCCGAGGAGTGACTTTTCACCAGTAAGTTTCCTTATTATGAGTAAGTCATGCATTTTACTAATATTGTTATCATTTTGCGAAAAATCACCACGCGTTCTGCGTTTCGCGCCATTTTTCATAGACTAACAGCACAGACGTGACACTATCGATGAGTCTGTTAAAAAAATGTAACTGGATTTTTTTAACTATGTATATACAATATCTACTAGGAAAGATTACCGTGGTGTAGTACCTAAATATTTATACTTTTACCCGACTACGCAAAGTAAAACGGTAGGTTATATTAAGTAATATTTATTTATTTACCTATTTTTATTTATTAAAAAAAGGCTAATCAATAGTTGTTCCAATAGGATTTATAAATTATTATGCACAACAATTACAAATAAACACAACATTCACAGAAACTAATACAGTAAAAGTTCCTTAATCGCGCTTCCTTTATTCGTGTTTTCACTATTCGCGGATTAAAAAAATGCGACTCAATTTCTATATTCACGACTAAAAATTTTTTTTTATTCGCGGATTTAATAAGTACATACATAATAATAAAATTATTCCAATAGGTATCTTACCCAATATCCTTGTCAAATGGACTAATAAGAAAGTAAAATAGATCTTATAACAAGTTTGCCTAAAGTACATAATATTATGTTCTTAAATGATATCGCCGAGGCCTTTGACACAAGCCGCCTTTGTCGCAAGCCACCTCTGCAGCGATTGATGTTTTTGAGAATGTAAATAAACAGAATGGAAGCAACCTTATAACTCAATAAATAAAGTATATTTTTAAATGTAGTTCCGTTTATAGTAAAGTTACAAAAATTGTGATCGAGTAAGGGGGCGTCCATAAATTACGTGAGGTGTTTTTTAAAATTTTCTGCACCTCCCTCCCCCCCTGGTGAGATGTCGTGAGAATTTATTCAACCCCTCCCCCATCCTGCAATCTCGCGTAAGATTTTTCAAAATGTGAGTTTCTTATACGTAAACGCCATCAACATTGAATCATCGTATCCATTTAAATTACATCATGAAGCAAAAACTGATAAAACTATTGATTACTACACAAAACGACAAAAGCTTAATAAATTGATATTATTTAAAGGAAATTAAAATACATAGTTTAATATAAAATCCTCGTTTTATTAATTCCCTAGTATCAGTACCACCAGATAGTACCGAGTAAACAGATTGCACAATGTGTCGCATCTGCACGCATTGCTTAATCTTTGAACTTGAAGCCACGCCTCGCTCGTTCCACACGTACCCCACCACATCGGCCGCGCGCAATGTTTTTGTTTGGAATAACCCCTCTAGTAGTACATATATCTCGATGTAAAATAATAAATTTATATCGTGTATTCATAATTATATAGTATTTATATTATAACCATGTAAACAGACGATCACAATACAACGCTACGCCCGCGGCTATCTTGCCAGAAAGAGGGCAAGGTACATGAAACGACAGATTGTCATCGCTCAGGCTGCTGTAAGTACTTTTATTTATATTTATATTTACAAAGTTGGTCATTTTTATTGTTAAAAAAACTTTGTTTATCATTTATATGGATTTAAATGTATAACGATAAAATTTACATTCAAACTAAGAAAAGAGAGAAGAGGTATCGCCTACACACCTTTAAATAACTGTTTGTTCAAAATTAAGACTTGGTCGCTCAAACTTACAAATATTTTTGAATTCTTCAATTACTTAAAAAAATTAACACCTGCACAAATTCTAAATATTGCTACTACCGAGAAGAATCTACAAGAAACGCTTATTCCTTTAAAGTCACTTCATATTTATTTTAATTTATTTATTTTTACAGATATATCGCTCCTCTCTTGGTATATATGTATAGTGTATACCTTATAAATGTTTTTTTATTATTTTTTCGCAGATCCGTCGTTTCCTAGCCCGCAGGCAATACAAAAAACTTCGTATCGAAGCTCGAAGTCTAGACCATGTGAAATCATTAAATAAAGGTCTTGAAAATAAGATTATTTCACTACAACAGAGATTGGAATATTCACAAGAAAGGGCCAAAATGATTGAGCCGTTGCAAGCGCAGATTGCTGAGTTGAGGTTAGTTTATATAGGGTGATGTTTTTGGGAAAATATAGGACTGTGTATAAGTGAAGTGAAGTCCCGTGTCCCCAAGTGGGGTAAGGGGCAGATGCATTATGCATACATCTGTTTCACTGATCGATTTTCTTTAGGGACAAGTGTGATCAGCCTTCTGTGTCCTGCCAGATCGAGACATTTTTTTTTCTTAGTCTCCACCGGGAATCGAACCCAGGACCCCTCGGTTCTAAGCATATGCGTCAACCACTGTACCAAGGAGGCGGTCGAGGACTGTGTATAGGGTGATTTTTTTTTGTGAATATGCTTAGAAATTAGGATGTTGGTATTTTGTTATTGGGGATTTCAAATGAAGAACATTTTAAGATGATTTTCAATACAGGATTTTTTTTAATATGTACAGTTTCAGTATGAAAAAAAGAGTGTGATAAAAAAGATTTTTATTTAAATTAACATAGAGGTATAGATTCTATAGAAAGAGTAATGAAAATAAAATACTATTATATTTTTTATTGTAGATAGGGAAGCGATTTGAAGCTGCATTCAGGACTCTATAAAGCTCATTAAATTTAACTTTTCTATGTGATTCATACTTTGCAGTCGTCAGAAAATATCTATGACTATCTTCTTCTTATTAACCTTGTAACAAAAATGTAACATACAAAAATATACCTTATCCCCATACATTCTAGGTCGAAACTCGAACACCTAAAACAAGTGGAAATAGAAGCCCGTACTCTAAAAATAGACATTCAAGACAAAGACAACTTCCTAACATTACTCCGGGAACAGCTAGCGAAAGAGAAGGAAACATCCAAACGTCTTGCAGAGGAAAAGAGACAGATAGAGAGCAAATATAAGAAGGAGAAAGAAGAAATGTTAGGAGAGAGTGAGAAATTAGCAAAGGAATTGAGAAGCAATAAGGAACATTATGAACTACTGATTGAAGGTTGGTTTTTGCTTAACTTTAATTAGCTCATTTGAAATTTATGTATTTTTTACAGTTTTTTGAAGATAAAAATATATTGATATGTGTGCTTTTGAATTCAAAACAGCCATGTTTTCTGATATGTATTCAGAATTTTTTTCATTTTTTATAGCATTTATTTGGAACGGTTAATCTTAGTTTGGTGAAATTGAAAAATGTATAGGTAGATAAGTTTTACAAGCGATATTGCCCAGATAGATCAAAAATTCCAAAGTTAAACAAGGCATGTAAATACAATATATTTAATCGATGTGTTTGTCATTGTGTGTGTTATTTAGGTACAAAAAAAAGCAAATTTTCCAAAACACGCAAATTTAATTAAAAATATACCCTTGACCCGCTGTTGGTTTATCGAAAAATCAACTTAATAGTGTTTTTGAGATAGTGCCCGATAATTATAGATAATATTAAATGATTGATAACATTGTAATTCGCGATGTTATATCAAACTTACATTAACCAAAGAGACAGATAATAAAATTAATAAAAATTACAAATATAACACTAAGTTATATATTAAAGTGTTGAAAACTAGCTTAAAGTGTATGTGTAGTGAAAATAATTAAAAATAACACTATAATTATTTATGTTTTAAAGTGTTGAAAAACCAGCTTAAAAGTGTATATGTGTATTGTAAATTTATGTGTTTAAGTGTTTTTAAACTAGCTTAAAGTGTATATGATAGTGAAAAATATAAATTAAATATTTTTACGTGAAACATACGCTAAAGTGAAATATGCTATTCACTGCTTTGTAATCTTAGAAGACTTAAATATCTACGATTATTATACGAATTTAATTATACATTTTTGATATGACTTACTTTTATAATATGTGTGGCTTTAAAAATATAATGATGACTTTGAAAATACAAGTGAATTCTAATTTCTGATGGTTTAAAGTGTTTTAGGCAAATATTCTTCATTTCTTATGATCTGATAATGTTTTTATATCCTAAATACCAATCGTCAAATATGGGCATCTGTTTAGTGCTTTTTTATTAATGAATGGTCATAACATTTAAAATTAAATATTTTAAAAAGTTTTAAACGCGTTCAAAATTAAACACAAGAAAATAATAACTTAAATATATGAAAAAATTAATTAAAATAAAATTTAACGTTTCAAAATGGTAACTACAATGGATACAATGACAAGTGAAGATATAGAGCACTTTGACACTAAACCTTATTGGCCGAAAGAGTTTGAACAGCGTGCTAAGTTTTGGAAAGGTAATTAATATAATAGTAAAATTTACTGAAATTGATAGTAATTGTGTGTGTGTATATTGCAAAATATTTTAAAATTATAATGCTAGTTCTGTTCAAAACCTTTACTTAAATACACATAATTAATTTGTATGTTCAAATATTGGTCTTAAAGTTAATAAATGTGCCTTGTATACTTCTCGTATAGATATAAAATAACTAAGGGCTGATTTTTCAATCCTTGTTTAAATCTTATCCGTCCAATAAAGTACATATTACACAATAATATACAGATGTCACCTAAAAACTGTCAAAAAGTGGGCAAGTAACACATTTTTAAAATGGTTGTCTAATACGATATTCGATGAATAAGTTTTAACTAAGGATTGAAAAATCGGCCGTTATTTATTTAAATTTAACTGAACCCGTCAATTCTTCATTTGTTTTTTAATTGCATTGGCGATAGAGAAACATGACAATTCATTTTAAACAAATCTTATCAAACAGTCAATGAAAATATGTATAATACATGACTGTATATCATTTTCCTGTCTTCTGATATTTTTATGTAAACCTTTTATAGAGAATTGTATCATCATTATTATTTATTATGGGGCTAAAACACAAATTCTTTACTTTTTATTGGATATAATTTGATGCTTATTATTTCAAAATATCATAAAAGATATAGCCATTTTAAGAATGCTACTGAAAAAGAAAAATAAAAGCGTTTTTTATAACACTCCAACAACATAGACAGTTTACTTGCAACTTAGTCCCGCGAATTAGCTAGAGAAGGATCCAAATATAAATTAATATAGTGTGCACGCATAAAATTAACATTTATATCTAAGAAAATAATACAATAAAAAATGTGTGCGTGTACTAGTGTACACACGTAAGAAGTGAAACTTCTTTATGACCTTATTTTTCAAAAAATAATTTACTACATGCAACTTTACAGAAATACGTCGAATCACGCGTGGTAGGGTAAGAAAAAGATGGTGCGTAACGGAAAAATGTCACGCGTAACGAAAAAATGTTTCACTTAATTTTTTCCCAACCCCGATAAAGAAGTTTCACTTCAATAATATTTAATATATTTATAATTTCAGAACGCGACAAACAACACGAAGCAGAGAAAAAAGCGCTCTGTCAAGAATTAGAAAATGAACGACAAAGTAGGCAGAAATTGCTGTCTTCTCAATATGACTTGCAAGAGAAGATTGACTCTTTGCAGAGGTATATATTCTTGTATCCACTAGCTTTCCGCCCGCAGCTTCGCTCGCGATTTCAAAGAAAAACCCGCATAATTCACGTTCCTGTGGAATTTACGGGATAAAAAGTAGCCTATGTCTTATTCTGGGTCTTCAGCTACCTATATACATACCAAATTTCATTGTAATAGGTTCAGTAGTATTTGCGTGAAAGAGTAACAAACATCCATCCATCCTCATAAACTTTCGCATTTATAATATTAGTAGGATTAGTAGGACTAGCTTTTCATCCGCTTTACAAATTATATAAGAACCTTCAAAAATCAAGAACCACTATATCTATTAAAAAAAATCCGTTGCATAGTTTTAGAGATCTAAGCATGCATACATACAGACAGACTTTACTTTATACTATGTAGTGATATCATGGTTTTTCTAATCTTACTGAAAAGAAATTGAGGCATTTTGCATCCACATCATTTTTTAATAAATTTATGCTCTAGACAACATAAATATAATTTATTTATATGTAATTATTTGTTTACAACAGAGCGCCAGCACCAAAGGAACACAGACGTTCTTTGTCGGATGCCAGCAATAATTCTCAACAGGAAACTACTGTTGAAGATGTAAGTATCTTTTAAGTACACTCTTTTATTTTACAAAAAAAATATTTTTAATTATGATGCGAAAATGCAGATGAGAAATTAAAAGGTTCGTAACCAAAATTCAGTGTCATTTTCTAGATAGAGCAAAAATACTATTTTTTGCAATTTCAATTTCAGTAATGTTACTAAGACATCTCCTGAATTATTTTTGGCAAAAGTTTTTATTGTATTTTTCTAGCAGCATGTCAATGACATACTATATACAACTAGACTCACAGCCTGTTAAAAGGTCCTCAAAAATATCCGAGAGGCTTCCTATAACACAGTTTTGTTGTAAAAAACACTTTATTTCGCTGCAGTAATGTTCAAAGTCTATCATAAGAAAACTCTGCCTTATATACGTAGGCAGAGTTTTGCTTCGGATAATATTTAAGCGTGATTATGAGTGCATGGTTATTTATTGTATTTCAATGATATACACACAGTTAATTTTCTTTATATTTAAATAATTACTATACCCATTTTGATAGGATTTCGGCTACGGTTCAGTTCGTTCAGTGGAGACGACCAGACCAGCGCTGGAAGCGGTCAACTGGTCCGCTGGAACTCATAATGGACCTTCACCGGTTTGTTTTATTTATATTAACTTCTATACTTATAATAAAAAATGTGTAATAATAATTAATAACGGTTAAGTTGTAGGAGGCATATGAAAAACATTACATATACATTGGAAAAATAATAATATTTATTTTGAGAACAGAAGAAATTGAGTGGATCATGTTAATAATTATTTGGAATTGATAAAATTTCTAATTAACTTGTAAAGTGTCACAAATGTTATCGACTTGACTGTTTCTGCACTTTTGAAAGAGAAGTATCTAGTAATAAAATGAGTGTGTTAAAGTCATTAACATTCATAACCTACCCGATAGTTTGTTGAATAAATAAACTAAATAGTTACAACTACATACTAATTTGACGCCAAAACTGTCATTTTTTACTAATTTTGAAGTACCCTCACAATTAACAAAAACTTCTCTTAAGCTAAATTTCATACCAAACATACATACATACAAAAACATAACCCACCTATTCGCAATCGGTTAAATACCCAAATATTTCAGATCGCCGACGCTGGCCTAGTACTAAGAATGCAAAACAGAATTTCCATACTTCAAGGAGAATTATCCAGAACTGCCAAACGTGCTACGGACTTGGAAGATCGGTTGATGAGTAAGTTTTAGTAATATTTATTACTAGCTGCTCCCCGCGGTTTCACCCCCGTGGCTCCACTCCTGTTGGTCGTAGCGGGATGATATATTATACCCTATAACCTTCCTCGATAAATGAGCTATCTAACACTGAAAGAATTTTTCAAATCGGACCAGTAGTTCCCGAGATAAGCGCGTTCAAACAAACAAACAAACTCTTCAGCTTTATAATATTAGTATAGATTTACCTATTTTATTTATTCTTTATTATCTACACATATAATAAAACCCTAGGAAAGTCAAAACTGTACATTGAATATTTTTTTAAAGAATACTTGAGGCCAATCTTCGCTTTGGGGCTTTCGATATTGAAGCCAAAAATAAAGTTTTTAGAATTTTTGTCTGTTTCTGTGTCCGGGCTAATCTCAAAAAGTACTGGATGGATTTACTTCAAATTTTGTATGAATATTACTAAGAGGTCGGGTCAACATATAGGCTATATATCATTACGCTAAGACCAATAGGAGCGGAGCAATACGGGTAAAACCGCGGGGCACAGACAGTGTTATATGTTTATTGAATGATTATTATATGTATCATCTTTTTTCCAAAATAACACATAGCTACTATATTATGTCTATGGTTATGTCTTTGAGAAAACAGCGGTAACATCTAATAATAAGAATTTATTTAATTAAAAACATACGTCTCTCATTTTATAATACTGCATAATCCTATTTATAATTTACGAGTTATTTTTTACTGTCTTGAAAGGCTTCATTCTTGTGGTTCTCGAGTAAAAACTAGCCTACATGCTCATCTACACTATAATCTATCTCTGTATCATATTTTATCCAGTTCCGATCAGCAATTTCTGCGTGACGAGAATAAACATCAACATTTATTCCTTTCTTTCTTACAGACAAACTTTATTACAATACAAATTTCATTTCACCATTTTTACAATGGAATAAATATTATTGGCTTAGTCCAAATTATTTTTTATCCCGGTCCAACCTGGGACAAGAAGCTAGTATAGTTCATGATTTATTTTTACCTGTATAATAAAAATGAATCGCCAAATGTATCGCTAAGCGAAAGACTAGAGAACGGCTCAACCAATTCGGCTATTTTTTAACGTTTTTGTCAAGGCACAAGGAAGGTTCTTATAGAAAACACGAAAAAGAGGCAATAGGGGAGATCAACGTCTGCTGGGGCAGCTAGTTTTGCATAAAAATACTTTAATTGCTTACTAGATTTCCGCCCGCGACTTCGCCCACGTTTTCAAAGAAAAACCCGCATTTCCCTTTCCTTTGGGATTTCCAGGATAAAAAGTATGCCTATGCCTATGCCTATGTCTTATTCTGGGTCTTTAGCTACCTACACACTAAACATTGTAATCGGTTCAGTAGTATTTGTGTGAAATAGTAACAAACATCCTCACAAACTTTCGCATTTATAATATTAGTAGGATAATAATTATTATATATTTTAGACCGTCTGATGCTACCACCTTCCAATCCAAACACGGATCGTTTTAAAGTGGAGGAATTAGAGATAGAAAACAAGAAGCTTCGAGAACAAATTGACAGATTGAGAGCTGCTGGTGACAGCATTATACTGTCTAAGGAAGTTATTGGTAAGTTTGTTTGTTTTAATATAAGGAAAAGCTGAACAGAATTCGATAATACTTTCGTTTTTAGGAGATAGTCGCCATATATCTTATTTGTTAAATCTGTATTTTTTGTTTATAAGAACTCACTTATCTGTGAAATTACCAGAACGAATTTAAAAAAAAATACCTCAAAATTCCTAAATCAAAAAAAAAATATCTTTCGCATTTTTTTTTTCGTACCGACTTTTACAAAAATGGCAGAGTTTCTTAATTCGTAACTTATTAGTCTTATTTATTAACAACTAGGTTTTTTTATTCAATAATAAGTGATAATAATGAATATTATAATATCATAGAATATGTTTATTTATCAGGTCAAATGGACACAATGCAAAAAGAGTTGGACAGACGCCGCGATGAATGCGTCCAACTCAAGAGTGTGCTCACTCATCAGGTACATTTCACATTTATTGTATATTTGTATAGTAAATAATATTAAAATATTAGAACGGTTAATTTGGGGTCAATACTAAAAATATATATTTTGAGACTGTTGTTAGTGAAAGAACAATGAAAAAACTGTTTACAAATTACTTTATTTTCAGCTATAATCTTGTATTTTCTGAGGAAAAAGTATCACTAAAATTTGTTTATAAATCCTGAGATACGTCCGGGCAAATAGATAGAAATATTGTGTCGTATAAATATGAAATAACTTAGTTATAACATACATTCGAGTTAACATAATCATTTTGAAAACTTACTATTTTTATTGCTATAAAATTGTCCCTTATGATATATCTAAAAACCTGGCCAAAACATTTACAACAAAACAATTTACATCAAAATCGTCGCGATTTTATTACTACAGCAATTTACATACAATAATATCTATTTTAAAAATTAAAAAATACAATAACATCAAACCATTTACAATCTACATACTGCATATTACAAATAAGGAGATTATTTTGAATAAGGAGATTATTCCTTTTTTTGAAGTCGGTTAAAAAGACGAAATAATAAAAAAACAAACATATTTTTAAAGTCATAATTGCTAATCACATTGCATAGTTAAATTCTTGGTTAAATTACCTAATTTTATCAAGCAATCAGACAGTTTTATCAGTATGTTAGTACATAGATAAAAAAAACTGTTACAAAATGTCACTTTCTCTATTTACGTAAATGTAGTGTACAAATTAAACATTATTTACACTCAAAATATTTGCGACATACATTATCAGTTGAAAATTATGTTTTTTGTACACGAACGTGTGATTTGTTTATGGTAAAAATATATAATAATGTGATGTTAATAAAAAGTAAAAATGCAAAAAAAATATGACAAAATGTCGAAAGTGTTTGATGGTGTTTTTGTTAAGAAATTTCTCGTCGATTTGCCAAATGGCAAGGTTTTTGACAAACATAAGAAGGTACTTTTCATTTAATAATATATGTTTTGTTTAAAATGAACTCATTTTAAGTAAAATAATATTTTCGAAAATCTCCAGATTTTTTTTATTGACACTGGTGTAACAGAATATCCATTTTTAAAAGTTTTCAATATATTGATAGCTCTAACATCATACGTAATGATTAGTTGCTATTATTTTATTCCTTCAATATAATTTACTTTATTTAAGCCATTGAGCCCCGAACGGCCCGATCGGTCCACGACAATAGATTTTCTAATGTGTCTGTGATTCCGGGGCCTGAGTTATTACAGAAAATAATAATTTTAGCCCCTTTTATTGTCTTGATAGAGTTTATATTTAAATTAATTCTTTGTAGTAGTCTCCAAATCATACAAAATACATAATAATATAAACAACATAATTACATGTGTAAATAATTAACTAAGCGGGTTTTTCTTTGACTGCCCGCAGCTTCGCCCGCGCAGTCAAAGAAAAACCCGCTTAGTTCCCGTTTCCGTGGGATTTCCGGGATAAAACCTATCCTATTTCCCGGGGTAAAATGTAGCCTATGTCCTTTCTCGGGTATCAAAATATCTCTATACCAAATTTCATGCAAATTGGTTCAGTAGTTAAGGCGTGATTGAGTAACAGACCGAATATAGATAAAGTTACTTTCGCATTTATAATATTAGTATGGATATATAAGAAATAGGTATGTATAGATAATAGAATTTAACCAAAAATTGAATTGTTCAGAAACCCTGGTTCCAAGCATTGAAGAGTGTCGTAAGTAAATAAGTGTAGGAAATGCTTATAATTTTATTTTGCTGTGTTACTTATTATTATTATTTGAAGCTTTTTTTATAAGAATTTTAAATATTACTTTTTTGCGTTGTTATATAGATAATAATTTAGATATAAGAACTTTTTTATGAAATGCTTAGTGTAATGCCGTCGCCTTTTAGTGTAAATTTTATTTTTATCCTTATAGTAAAAAATGCAGTTTAAAAATCTCCTATAATATGTATATTAAGGTGTATTCGATAAAAATCATGAGGTTTTATTTAACGTAATAAATATTGCTAAATAAATTACACATAAAAATCTTAGAGTGATGGAAAATTACGTAATAACCTTATTTAATAATTTAATCAAAGAAATCTACAAAATATGTATATTTTTTTAGAAAATTTTAAATGTTTGTATATTGTAATTTAAACTTTATATTGCCTTGTCTAAAACCTAATAAATTATGTACTAAAACTTTCTATTAAAAAACCGCATCAAAATTCGTTGCGTAGTTTTGAAGATTTAAGCATACATAGACACGAACAGACAGACGCACGGTGCATTTTTATCTTAAATATAGTGATGTATAGAATCCGTGTTTCTTTTTAGTTTTAAGCGTAATGCGTTTTGTTTTTGCTTCGGTCTTGTTTTTACAATTCTATTAATAAAATATTATTTTCTTTTGTGCTTTCGATTTGCTGTAATCGCATGGTATATTTTTATTTTATTTATTTATTTTTTTTAATTGTGTTTAGACTTATAGTAATATACAAATAAATATAAGGTACTTTAATCTAACAAGTTAATTCTTACAATATTTTCAAATAAATTAAATACTGCTCGTCTATTATTAAATATTTTTTCGGTCTTTTATAGTAGCTTTTTCGGTCGAGTTTACATATATACGAAAAAGGACATTTTTTTTTTCAATTAACCATTCATAAATAAAAAGAAAATAAATAAGACTAATTTTATTCTATAGTTTATTGAAGGACCTAAATAAAAGTAAATTTAACTTACACAAATTTATTTTTCGAAGAAATGCTAAGCCTGAAAATAGTTTTATTAAAAAATAGCCCTTCTGCCTTCAGACGGTGAATCTAAAGTCGATTGCATCCAACTACGGATCGGATGTTGACATCATCAATGAAGATGGGGAATTGGCTTCGGCTTATGAAGCTCAGAAAGGCATTAATAGGTAAGTATTAAAAATATATATTTTTTTTTTTTTTTTTGATATATCAAGACTGCTTCCAAAACAGACAGTAAAATTAAGAAAAACAAATACTTTAAAACCTTTGAACAATAGTTAATAATGGAGAGAATTGAAATGGCTTATAGTTTTATTAATTTTATACAAATTTAAAAAATTGGATTAATTCTGAGGTTTTTGAAGTGAAATGCGTTGAGAGTAAAATTTCAAGGTCGAGTCATGGCAATACCGTCACGTCATGGAGTGAGACGACGATTTTGGTATCTTTGAATCATGCCAAAGAAGTTTCACTTCTGAAACATGTGCTCGGTACACACGCTCTTTTTATATTTATCGTAGGCTATAATTATTGTAATTCTTAGTTTGAACTGTAAATTTGAACATCATTTTCAGGCAACTACAAGAAGAATTAACTTCCGAAAAGAGATTCTATATGGAACACATTTCCAAAACTAAAGCTGAAATCGAACGCCTCAGGGAGGAAAATGAAAAGTACCAGAAGTATGTACAATCATCTATTTATCTAACATACACAAACACACAAAACTTTCAAAAAATTATCTATTTATTCTGACATAATATTTGGTTTGCTTCATCAAGATAATTTCAAATAAGGTTCACCATTTAATAAGTTAACTATTTTTAGTGTAATAGAGACATAATAAGGTTATAAACACTAGTGATCACACTTAGAAATAAGAAAACAAATACCGATATCAAGTTCATTGAGAAACAAGTAACAGAAAAAAAAACAGAAACATTCTGCTCCTTTTCTTGTTCATAAAGAATACACTAAGACAGTATATTTGCTCGATTATCTTTATTATTTAATGCAATTTTTTCTAACATAGAGCTATATAAAACATTTTAAAACTGATATACTTAGTGAATATTTTTTTAACATATATTCCACTAAAGATTAGACCATTTTTTGTTGAAAAAACATAAACGGTTATCTAGAATGTTCTATATAACGAAAGAACATGTTAAACATTTACAGCGACAGTGACGAAGACACAATAACGTCGAAAGTACGAAGATATTGGCACGGAATTCATAGATCTTGCAGCTCTATAAAAACAATATTTTATCCAGATAATTTATTAATGAATTTCTCCCTATCTCTTATACGGTACAAATAGTTTACGAATGTTATTTAGTGACTGTATTTATTTTGTTTTAATAAACGACTGAAAATTAAACGCGTTGTGACTAGTGACAAATTCGAATCGAATGCTCGGTGACATTTGACCCAAATGACGATATCTTAGGCGCGGGACATATACAAGCGGCGCGGCGCGCCGCGGGCGCGCTGCCGGCGTGCATCGGGTGCGCTATTGACATTTTGTATGAAATAATTTTGGAAAGGCGCAACCTTGGCGCAACCTTGGCACAACCGTGGCGTGCCGTCTCGACGCCTGTCCAAAATTATTTCATACAAAATGTATAAGAAGGACGTGGTGCAAAACAGATTCAAGAGGTGCG
>CAJQZN010033651.1:0-13185 GCA_907164685.1 Colias eurytheme
GTTTTTCTTTGACTGCGCGGGCGAAGCCGCGGGCGGAAAGCTAGTAATCTATATGTGTGCTAAATTTCATTGTAATCGGTTCAATAGAAATTCAATAGAAAGAGGAACTAACATACATACATACATACACATACATCCATCCTCACAAACTTTCGAATTTATACTATTAGTAATTATAGGATAATAATTAGCATTTTTAAACCCAAATGAAAGATATGCACCGTAATATATGACACTATAACGGTCCGCCCCGGCTTCGCCCGTGGTACATATTTCGCAATAAAAGGTAGCCTATGTTCTTTCTCAGAGTCTAAAGATTGTCTGTGCCAAATTTCATCAAAATCGGTTGAGAGGTTGAAAACAAGGCGTGAAAACCATACATACATACATAATTACAAACCTTTCCTCTTTATAATATTAGTATACTAGCGACCGGCCCCGGCTTCGCACGGGTGCAATGCTGATACTAAATACACTACAGAAAAACTGTGAACGTTGTATATAAAAACTAAAAACATAGCAGCCCGCTCCGGCTTCGCACGGGTATAAAATATATAGTCGGGCGGCCGGCCGGTACCGCCGCAAACGCTACGTCCCGCAATTTTTAAATCTGTAATATCTTCGAAAATATTCACTTAAATCATACGGTGTAAAGGGCCATATACTGCCCACCAGAGACTAAAGAGCAGTAACAGCCCTTTTGTGATTTTTCGTTTTATTAGTGATTCTGAAAGCGGGTTTCTTAAGCTTTCTATTGAATTAACTTACTTATTTCTAAGACTATAAGAATGGTTTTTATTTAACAGTTTTCACTTACTGCAAACGAAAAAAATTAACAATTTGGCGTGATTTCCCAACTAAAATACAGTATAAATTATACTGCAGATTAAATTTTAAGGTTTCATAACTAAAATGCAGTAAGCAATATAATTTTACAGTTCTTTAGATAGTTTTATATTTCTGGAAAAAAATTAAAAAAAAAAATTAATACGCAGTAAAATTTACCGCCATACAAGCTATTTTTACTGCAAATTAAGAAAATACGATTTATTGTCACGAACTCCCAACTAAAATGCAGTAAAATCAAAGCTTGTCGCATTTTAGTTGTGAATACTTAACATTCTTTTATCATTATAAACTGACTAACACGCAGTAAAATACAGCATTACTGCAGATTAGTTTGGATAGCATAATGACACAGATATGATTATTCCTAGCTAAAGTGCAGTTAATGTTTTAAATACTGCAACTGTGAACTAGCTATTTTTCTTACTGCACTAGTAAATTGAACACTTTTTTCTTAAAAAACTAACTAAAATGCAGTATTTTTTTGACCTTACTGCATGTTAGTTGGGTTTCTTGACAAAATAACTGATCCAAACGCAGTAATAGGGCTTTTTGCTGCATTTTACTAAGTTTAAAATGGTATTTTTTACAAAAAAGGCTATGCAGTAATAGGCACCAAAAAGAATAAATGGCCATAATAAATTCAGTTATTAAGATATATTTTTTTTTATTGCTTTAACGTGTGAACCTATGCCTTTACAACCTTTCTGCATTCAAATTTTTTTGCTTATCATTCTGTTGATTTTTTAAAATCAATTCTTAACTTTAAATGCGTTTTACTCGAAATCGTGATTTTGCTGTTACTGCACTTTAGTGTATGGTGGGCAGTATAGATCTATATTAAATGAACAATGTATTGAAGGTATTTAATTGGTTAAGGATTAATGCTGTATTGGTTAAAATCGCATCGAAAATTAGCCATTATTTGTCGTAAAAAGTAAATGACAAAAAAAAGTTATTGTGGGTTATCCATAAGAGATAGACATATACCATCGCGGACTTAGTACATTATTTTGATAAAACTCGTAGGGTTCAGCCTGCGTTTGCAATGTAAGCGGAAAAAATGTAATTTTTTACGACATCACATTAGAAACCTCAAAAATAACAGTACTTCTCCACTATTTAATGGATGTTATTATACATATAAACCTTCCTCTTGAAACACTCTATCTATTAAAAAAAACCGCATCAAAATCCGTTGCGTAGTTTCAAAGATTTAAGCGTACAAAGGGACATAGGGACAGGGAAAGCGACTTTGTTTTATACTATGTAGTGATATGACATTAATATCAATTTTTTTTTTGTATAATATATACAACACGATATTGAACAACATACTAATAGTTTTTATGCATTTAATCTCATTTATTTTTTTTTAAATAAGTTTGTTAAAATTTTCTAACGATGACAGTGTAAGTAAACAATATTCTTTCCTTCCTTGTACAAATTACTATACAGGAATATAATTGCGAATAAATAATATATTTATTAGAGCCGCTGGTTTATTTATAGCCCAAGTATAAACACGATAACGCTCTATAAGGCATATAAAATATAACAAAATTGTGTTGTTTGGTCAGTCGTACTGTAACCATGAAGCGATTAGTAATAATACTTCTTATGGTTCATATAGTATTTTCATATCCTAAGCATAATCATAATCATAGTGAGAAATCTATTAATCCAGAATATGAAGAACATCAGGTATGTTGTTTGGATTAGCTAGAGTGATGTAAATCCCAATTTGCAACTTCGAAAAAGTTGTTCTCGCTGCGCATCACGTGATAAACTAACTTTTAAGACCTTCTCATAGAACGAGCGGTTTTGCCAATATTTTGCTTCAAACGGGAACAAAACTAAAAATTTCAAATTTTCAGGAAAAACGGTCCATCTTTGAAGGGCCACAGCTTAGTTGTTTTAAGGTTTAGAGAGATGCGGTTAGGCTTAAATTGTTTCAAATTTAATTACCTAGCTTTATTAATGTCGTGAATGTTACTTGTTGGAAACGCATAGTTTATGACTTTTAGAGAAAAAAGTGTAAAAAGTCCAAAATTTTCACAATTTATCACGTGGTGCGCAGCGAGCACAACTTTTTCGAAGTTGCAAATTGGGATTTACATCACCTTAACTGATCCAAACAACATACCAAAAATGCTTTGCAAATTTAGGACACTTATAAAATAATAAGTGTGGAATCATGTCCATTGGGGAGAGTTAGAGCTAAGTGGGGGCCTTGCATCACTTGTGAAGAGTAAGTTTCATCTTTCTTTATTTATACCTACTAATATTATAAAGCTGAAGAGTTTGTTTGTTTTTTGAACGCGCTAATCTCAGGAACTACTGGTCCGATTTGAAAAAAAAAGGCTATAGGCTAGGTATATAATATCATCACGCCAGGACCAACAGGAGCGGAAAAATGCGGATAAAACTGCAGGGCACAGCTAGAAAGTAAGTCTAAAACCGCATATAGACGACCATAACTAAGGTATTACGAGCGAATGAAAAATGTGACATTTGTTTACATTTTAAGTAATATTACACTATTACAATGGCGTATACACAGAGATTTGTTTTTTTGAACGCGCTAAACTCAGGAACTACTGGTCCCATTTGAAAAATTCTATCGGTGTTAGGTAGCCCATTTATCGAGGAAGGTTATAAGGCCTATACTCTATAGGCTATATAATATATCATCACGCTAAGACCAACAGGAGCACTGCGGGTAAAACAGCGAGGCACAGCTCGTGAATAATATCTAATACAGTTTTATGAATGATTTTAAAGCATTGATTTTCTTTTCAGGCACATGAAGATTTTCCGAAAAGCTGGAAAAGGCTGCCAATAAGAACAGAAAAGTTGAGTTAAAATAGACCCAAGTTTTGATAGCAAAAGTACATTGTACCTATTCCTTTGAAGAATAATAAATATATTAAAGAATTATTGGTTTTTATTCAATTTATAAGTAACTAGCTTTAGCTTGCGGGTTCACTCGCGTGGTACTCGGATAAAAAGTAGCCTATGTGCTAATCCAGACTACACTTTATCCCTGTTCCAAATTTCATAAGGATACGATTAGATGCTTTTGCGTGAAAGAGTAACAAACATTATATTATATTCTTTCAAACTTTCATGTTTATAATATTACTAACTTGCTAAATAAACATGCCAGGTATAATCTCTTCAGGTACCTATAGCTCTTGAAAAGCAACCCACGCTGTTTTCAGAATTATACTATTTATTGGTTATTATTTCCTAGAGTAATAATTATTTTTTACTTTTTAGTGGTATCTATCTTGAAAGCGTGTTTTTTAGTTTTTTAAACTATATTTATTTGTTAAAATATATAAGTGTGTTATAAAAATTTGACGATTACAGTAGTTAAACAATATACCTTCCTTTCTTGTACAAAAAAAGGGCATTTTAATTATATTCCCAATTATTGGAAACATAACTTTTTTATACGATAATTCTCTAAAAAGCAAATAAAATAGAACAAAATTGTGTTGTTTGATCAGTCTTACTGAACCATGAAGCAATTAGTAATAATACTTCTTATGGTTCATATAGTATTGTCATATCCTAAGCTTAGTGATGAATCTGTTGATAAAAAATAATATGAAGAATATATGAAAACACAAGGGTTTCAAACTAAACCTGGGAAGAGAGTCACGTTTCAATATTTTTTAAAACAAATATGCAATCATGTCCATCCGGGGAAGTTAAAGCTCCGTGGGGACATTGCATCACTTGTGAAGAGTAAGTTACATCTTTCTTTATCTATACCTACTAACCACTCAAGTGCTGAACGACCGGGAGCCGGTCGATCCACATTCAGGGGCTTGTGCGTTGCGACCGGCTCCCGGTCGATCAACAGTCGTGGGTTTTGCGTTCGCTTTATAAAACGGTCTAATAACCTTCCTCTTTCTAACTTATATGACATGTTAAGGAAAGAACAGGCTAGCTATAAATCAAGATAACAACATAACCACATGATTTAAGTGGCCCACTTTTCATGACACATTGAGTAGGTAGTTTTTTGTACAAAAAAATAAACAAGGAATGTGTAAAAAAAATGTATGGGAGGGTATGATGTTTTTATTTTCTCGTAAGAAGAGTGTAACAAAGGATCAATAAATATTAAAATCTCACTGAACAGCTGTTTTAATTTTTTATTAGCAGACAAAATGTAACAAAAATTACAAGGGTACATTTGCTTTGACTTACAAGTTGTTTTTATTTATTTAAATGTTACCATGTTTTGACAAGGCATAGACTATTTTATTATCTATGAATATACATATATACTTGCAAATGTGCTAGATAAAGGAATCTGAGATAATCGACTTTAAAAAAATATTGGACCGCCAAAAACCCCAACTGCGGCGGCACCGGGAGCCGGTTCCGCACAAGACCCGATTTTTGCATAATGGCTCCCGCACTTGAGTGGATAATATTATAAAGCTGAAGAGATGGTAGGTTTGTTTTTTGAACGCGCTAATCTCAGGAACTACTGATCCGATTTGAAAGAAAAAAGACTATAGCCTATATAATATCATCACGCTAATAATGCAAATAAGACCAACAGGAGCGGAACAATGCGGGTAAAACCGCGGGGCACAGCTAGTATTTACATAAATGCTTCGTATTTTGCTTTCAGTTTTCGATGTATTTTACCAAAATGGGTAACTTTTTATTATTCTACAATTTGTGCAGATTAATTTGCAATGCTGATTATCTCCAAATTATTTTTTGAGATCTATACAATTTACTAATAACCACAAAAATACCGATGTTCCCTGTATACAGAAACTAGTTTTCCTTTAACAAAATTTTAACGTAATGCTAGGTCATTGTCGTGCAGATAATCATGAATATTATCAGATAAGTAACGAAATGAGATATAAGTAATTCATACTTACGCAATTTCACCAATATAAATCATATTTATCAAGCAAGCGGAACTAACTCCAAAGGTAGCTATGAATCTTCCAATAAAGACCATCATAAAATTCGTGGATAATGCTAGTAAAAAGAAGCCCACGGTTGAAAAACTAGCTGCCAGTATTAGGCCTGGTTTCCGCCCTTTATAGTTTGAGAACCAACTCATTGATAATACACCTGATAGAAAGAATACAAAGGATAAATATAAACATAATTGAAACAATTCCATTCAACGTGATTAATTTTAAATATTTTAAAAACTACACCACGTGTGCCAGAAATAGCCTAGAACATCAACTAATGTACCTATTATAGATTTACTAAATCAGAATCTATTGTTAAAAACTTAGATCATTAAGTAATGGATAACACTCGCAGGCGTTTCCCCTTTTGCCGAGGTATAAGATTATTCGAATCGAAAAATCTTATGCTTTC
Source organism: Colias eurytheme (assembly GCA_907164685.1). Taxonomy (NCBI): domain Eukaryota; kingdom Metazoa; phylum Arthropoda; class Insecta; order Lepidoptera; family Pieridae; genus Colias; species Colias eurytheme. Next base: position 6,223 of record CAJQZN010033651.1, read on the forward strand.
ATAAAAACTACTTGCGTAATCGATTACAAACACTCTGCGTATTCGTAAAACATCGAAAGGACGTCTGCGAGTGCTCCGCTAAAAATGCCGTTTTGCACTGTCAAGTCTTGCAGAAGCAATTCAAACATGTCGAATATTAAAAAAGATGGAATAACCTTTAATTTGTGTATATTTTTTTATTTTTTAACGTACATTTCTAATTAAATGCAATTTCTAATAATCGTCGATGTATCGTTTAACGATATGATCAAGACAAATAATCGAGTCATGTTTCGAGAGAGAAAGAGACGAGACTATCATGGAAAGAAAATATACAAATTTAATCTTTATCTACTAAGAGATAAAGTTGAATTTAAAACGCGATAATGAACCGCATTCCTTACGAAACTATCTTTTAAAGAAATACAAATTTAATCTTTATGATATAAGTTATAAAGTTGAATTTAGAACGCGATATTGAACCACACTCCCCACGAGACAACTTGGAATGAAATTCAAATTTAATCTTTATGAACTTAGGGATAGAGTTGAATTTAAAAACTCGTCGCTTAAAAGGTCGTAAATTTTTACGACTTTCGTGACACAAATTATTTTTGTGAATGTGTGATTGTGTTTCAATAGTGTGAGTTACCCTCCCCGCACCAAAATCAGCAGAAAGTTTAGTTAGAACATTTGCCAGCGTACTCCATCCATTACTTAATGATCTAAGGTTAAAAAATACATTTTTTAATATCTCTAAAATATTGTCTTTGAAAGAATTTTGATTGAAACTTAACTTAGATTCAAACATATGAACATTATTCTATTTGAGGTCAGAATAGAGGCGAATTTTATATTTAAACCAGCTGAGCCACGCAACTTTATTTGCTGTCAAAAGGAATATTTTAGCTTTGCAAAATTTTTAATTTGCTCCGCTTTAATTTTATAGCGTGATGTTTTAAAGCCATCAACTTTCTTGACAAATAGCATCTAAAGTCTTAAATATACATCAGAATGAATGAATTTTCAAAATGGAAAAAAACTTTCATTCACAACAAACTTATTACGCAATACTTATGAATAACGCGATTTGCTCCTGAAAACATAGATGTCAGAAATGAAACTTATTTGGCTAGATAAAAAAATACCAAAATCGTCGCCTTACTTAACTGACGGTATTGCCATGACGCGACCTTGAAATTTTACTTTTTAAAAAAGCCTAAAGAAGTTTCACTTCTAAAATCCATCCATAGGAAACAGATTAATCAGAAAGGTCAAGGTAGGAGACATCAGCATAGTCAAGGTGGGATAGAAGAAAGGAACGAGCAAGCGCTAACTTTGTTGGAATGGGCAGAAGATTACGTAAACGCCGCAAAGCACCTGCGGAGGCAAATGTGTTAGAAAAGGAAACACCTGCGTTAGCTTTCCTCCATAAGTAGGAAATATGAAGACATAGTTACTTATTCCTCGATACATAGGTAACATAAAAACATAGTTACTTACTAGGTAACCCCGCAACATATATAATAGATGCCATGAAGGAGGTCTCAAAGCTCGTCGGAGGCCGGGGCAGAGGAGATTGCTCAGGGTCATTCAACTTTGGAATAATTGGTGCCGTCCAGCTTATATCGTAGCCACATAGCATTTGTCCTAGGTACACTGCAATACAAATAGTTTAGAAAACTGGTTATTTCCTTGTATTCTAAAATTAACTTCACCTTAAGTAGTAGGCGTCAGTAACATTATTGATAATAATTTTGAAATAAATATTATTGATTATAATTTTAGTGTAAGTATTTGGTATTTAATTTTTATAGCATTGAGTGCATTATTAAATATTATTTTTCATAATGGCGAAAGCTCTCCTTCCCCGGGGGCCGTGGGTATCTTTGGAAGATTTCCCCACTATAAAAAAAGGTTTGAATCCCGCCTTGTGATCAATATATTTTTTTTTAATATATAAGTATATTGTAAAAATTATTAACACTAGCTTCCGCCTGCGGCTTCGCTCTTGTAGTCTAAAGAAAACCCACATAGTTTCCGTTTGATATGGTAATGATTCTGGTATCTTTAAATCTATGCTGTCTTTTATCGCGTTTCAAACTATAACTCTGTAATAATTTTAATCCATAACCGTTATTGTTTTAGGCGTGAAGAAAAGATAGACATAGAACTACAGACAGAGTTACTTTCGCATTTATAATATTACTAGCGACCCGCCCCGGCTTCGCACGGGTGCAATGCTGATACTAAATACACTACAGAAAAATTGTGAACGTTGTATACTTAGGTATAAAAATATAGCGGCCCGCTCCGGCCTCCGGCATCGCACGGGTATTAAATACATAGCCGGGCGGCCGCAAACGCTACGTCCTGCAATTTTTAAATCTGTAATATCTTCGAAAATATTCACTTAAATCATACGGTGTAAAGGGCCATATAGATCTATATTAAATGAACAATGTATCCATGGTATTTAATTGGTTAAGGATTAATGCTGTATTGGTTAAAATCGCTTCGAAAATTAGCCATTATTTGTCGTAAAAAGTAAATGACAAAAAAAAGTTATTGTGGGTTATCCATAAGAGATAGACATATACCATCGCGGACTTTTCTGTAGACCTTTTCAATGTGTATAATACTTAGTACATTATTTTGATAAAACTCGTAGGGTTCAGCCTGCGTTTGCAATGTAAGCGGAATAAATGTAATTTTTTACGACATCACATTAGAAACCTCAAAAATAACAGTACTTCTCCACTACTTAATGGATCTTATTATACATATAAACCTTCCTCTTGAATCATTCTATCTATTAAAAAAAACCGCATCAAAATCCGTTGCGTAGTTTCAAAGATTTAAGCGTACAAAGGGACATAGGGACATAGGGACATAGGGACAGGGAAAGCGACTTTGTTTTATACTATGTAGTGAAGTACGAATTTTCCTGTTATTTACGAAAAATATCATTATTATATTATCTTATCATAATAATACTGTTAACGTGTGAATTTGTGAAGATGTATCATGTATGAATGTTGGCTCTTAACTATCAAATTTTATATTATATTAAAATTATTTTAATCAGATATGTTTTCCTTATTTACTAGCTATGTTTACAAAACAATAATAATTATTATTTTATTTTATTTTTTTATTTTTCTTTATTAGGGATAATAAACAGCAGAACTGTTATACTTAACTATTTGACTTTGTTTTCTTACGGAAACCTATTCTAAACACAGTCCGTAAAGAATAACTTACCACATAGTGCTATAAGAATCTGATTTCTATAACAATTAACGAACATTATCAGTTATCACTATAATAATAAATACTATAAAATAAATATTTTAACACATAAAATTATATAATATATCACTGTTAACACGACATTCTTTCAATCATATACGCTCTTACTGGTTCTATAATAAATAACATCTATTTAATCTTATCTCTGTTTTATTTAGTTTAGAAAATAGTTAAGAGATCTTTAGTCTACTATTTGTAGTTTCTTTTCTTGGTTTAGTTCAGTTTAATCATAATCTGCTTGTTCCTACTTCAAAGGAGATAATACTGACATGATATTTATTATAACAGCTATTATAAAGATTTCAATTTTTTTTTATATTTATTAGCTTATACTTTTTCATGACTTTTATGCTATGTAAATATTTAATTCAATTTTTTCAAAGAACGTTACTTTTAAAAATTGTATGATATCCACGGGCCAGCCGCTGAAAATAAAAGAACAATCTTGAAATGCAAAAAAAAAGCAATGTCTTATAGCACAGATAAAGGAATATATGCTAAAACGTAGACAACATCATAAAAAGTAGGTTTATTCGGAGCCCTCGGTGCGCGAGTCCGACTCGCACTTGGCCGGTTTTCATTCATCTTTTTTACAAATAATCAAAGAGTATTAATAAATTAAACAAAATGGCGGTATACAATGTATTGAACAGATGTAATTACATCAACTATCTCGGGAAATTAACATCGCTGCTAACCTTATTACGTTTTATTGGCTTACATAATTTATTTTATCTCTATTCCCCGTTATAATTAATTTGTTATATGTTTGTTGTCTGCTTAGAATATGAAGGAGATGTTAACAATTGAGGTTACAGGTAAAAGTATTGGCAAAAGTTTCTATAAAATGTTTATTATAATAGCCTTGTTGATGCCCGCGGTCTCAGACGTTACAAGGAAAAATATGCCTATGATTGACCATAGTATAATAATCAGCGTAGTTTGACCTTGAGATTTAAACTCTTTAATTTCAGATTTGATAAAAATGTAGGATTATAATCCATTCGTAAGACGGATACCATTCCAAAATATCAAACATGCTGAACGTTAATAATCAAGTTTTCACTTCTGCCGGCACTCCCGGAGTGCAACCCGTCTTCTTTTTTGTATTTTAGGAGTACCGTACCGAAAATATTAAAATGAGACCCCGAGAGAATTTTTTCTACTGAAAATCCGCGCCAAGTTTATTTTTAGTTTTATGTTAAGTCATTTTTACACATCCGTAAAGATAGTTTTAAGATTCAGTTTTATTGTATTTAAATTTTAAATTCTATATTTTATCTAATCTTACGCGTGCACTATTTTGGGTAGGTACGTGTTATCATTAGTAATTTTAAAAATCTCTCTTATAATACTACATTATAAAAAATTTGAGTTTCTTACGTTGTTTGTTTGTAAGGATGATCTACGAAACTACTAAACCCGTTATCCAAATTTTTTCACTAACAGAAAACTCTATAATTAAGTAGAGACATAAATATATTATACTAGCCTTCCACCCGCGGCTTCGCCTGACGCCTGCGTTTTCAAACCTGCGTAGTGCCTGTTCCCGTGGGATTTCCGGGATAAAACCTATCTTCTGTGTTAATCCAAGTTATCAAAAGTAAAATATTTTAGACTTTAGTCTTTGACCGATATTTCAATAAAATATTGAATGAAGCAAAAATTTTGCATCGATATTGGAATATGAACGACTTGCCTTGAAATTTATGACAATTTCGAAAAGAAAATGAAATATATACAATTTTTTCACTCGAATTCTGTTGACATAGTTCACAATTTAGAGAATAAGTTGATTTATTTAATAGTGTTTTATTTTTTATTAGGCACATAAAAAATAAAACACTATTAAATAAATCAAATTATTCTCTAAATTGTTTTCTAATTACGAATAATGTTAGAAAAATAAAACATATTGTTTAAAAATATAAACATTTTTTGAGCTTATGTCATTAGGTAGGGACATAGAAGTACTTGTACTCGGGTAGCGATTTATTACTATTATGTATTATGTGCTTAGAGTATGCACTTATAAAAACTTGTATTAGGTATAAAAAAGATAACAAAAATAAATAAAGCATAAGCAATGCCACGCACTACAACTAGTTTAATAATAGACGCAAATTACGCAGTAAACATTGGTTTATTATATACGATAAGCGTAAGAACATACAAACGAACTTTTTTAATTAACTACTTACCAACACACGCTAATTTTAAAATTTTTGTGATAAACATTTTTTTCCTCGACGCCACTCGACGCTGACTTTTTAATATGATATACAGACGAAAATTATAAATTATAAATGTTATACATTGTATTTACGACGGCTTCACCCGCTTTCTCTTAAACCTAATAAATTATATACCTTCCTCGAGAATCACTATCTGTTGAAAAAAAACCGATTCCAAATCCGTGGTATAGGAAGAAGGTAGAGACGGAAAGACAGCGACAGCGACTTTGTTTTATACTATGCTTTTTAACTTGTTTTCAACGAAGACCACACAACGTAACACAACCATATTATCAAGAATATTGTCAAAACGACTAAGGGCCGATTTTTAAATCCTTGGATAAAACTTATTCGTCGAATAATGTATAAAACTACCATTTTAAAAACGTATTCTAATTGCCCGTATTTGACAGTTTACGTGACATTTTAATATTATCGTGTAATACTTTATTGGACGGATAAGTTTTATCCAAGCATTGAAAAATGGGCCCTAAGTAATATTATAATATTATGCATAATAATTTTGTTATAGATAAGTAATTTTAAAGGAAAATAATGAAAAATAAGTATTAGTGAAATAATTAATGTGACACACCATCTAAGGCGTGTGTTTTATTATATTTTTAAATAAATATTTATTGATTCCTTCATTTCAAATCTAGTCATTTGCAAATGTAAAAACTTCCACAAAGTACATCTTAAATTAGAACGTTGATTATTATTTACTTCAGCGTATTACGCTTTCCTTTGAACTGAAATAACCGCGGGAAATTTATCCGGTATAATATTATCTATTTCAGTATAAAATGATAAAATTGATAAACGATAATCCCGGTTGAACAAAACAATATACAGTGTATTTTGGAAAACCTTTGTTATATCCAATGAGATTAATTTGTAATGACAGGAACGAAAATCTATAGGGACCAATAGGGACATGATATTAATTTTTTGGCAGCTAATAATGTAACGAAATGGATCGGGTAAACAAAGGTCTGTATAGAAAATTTTAGTGTGTAGTAGAATTTACTGTTTTAATTAATACTAGCTGTGCTCCGCGGTTTTACCCGCAGTGCTCCGCTCTTGTTGGTCTTAGCGAGATGATGTATAGGTAGCCTAAGCCTTCCTCGATCCCTAAAAATATGTAGTAACATATTATATCATATTACCACAGTATTACCATATTTCCTACAGTATGGCGACGAATGTACTTGTGCAGAGAAACGGAGGGGAACTGGCGGGGGGTCGGGCGACGGGGGCCGCTTAATGCAATCACGCTGAGTTTGCATTAACTATCGCGAAAGGACGACGCAGTCGTATTTTTTGTGTAATAATTTATTATACATAGGTACTTACATATTCTATTATGGCGCGCAAAAACTGTTCCGTTCACGGATGTAAATCTACATTGAAATCCCAGAAGGAAACAATATTTCAG
>CAJQZN010033652.1:0-23129 GCA_907164685.1 Colias eurytheme
GCCACGCTTTCGACATCTAAATACCCATTGTTTTATCGATACACTTACCACGATATACTTGATATGGGAATATATGACGTATTGTGAACGATATATGATTTATTATCCTCTGGCTCGATACAGCTTTCTTTTCTTAATTACGCGGTACCTACGTAGCGACAGATTCTGCACGTTTTTTATGTTTATTTCTTATTTGATACCTTTCTAATCGATAGACGTGTTTTGTTTTGATATTATGATTGCGTAAGAGTTGTTGTTTGTAAATGATTTTAGTTACGATGTATTTAAAAGGTAAGGTCAACAACATATCTTATACGTCTTGTCAATAAGTTTAGCAGATATTATCTACCTGTGATTTTTTTACCTTTACGAGTACGATTTAAATTTCAATATTTAAGAAGTCATCATCACGGTCAGTTTATTTATGAATGTCTGTTCTGCGTATTATTTTACAAAAACCTTAAATAGATATAACCACTGTTTAGCCATACAACAAAAAAGTCTAAAAGTTAGCACACATTTCATTCCATAACTAATAACTTAGTGTTCCCAAACCAAAATAAAACACACATTTAAAGGACCAAATCGATCGTTAAACACCCGATAATATTTGAATGTATTTAAACGATATTCCACCCGCATAAAACTCTTAACTCACGCATACGCGACCTCCGAGGCAGCTTTGCCTTAAACAAAAGCGGTATGTCTTGGAAAAATCAAAGGCAAGCGACGTAAAAACGTCTAAGTGCTTACACGATGTATTCTCATTGGGAGCGGAAAGATTTAGAGCGCAAAACAATAATGCTAATTGCCTGGATCGAGCGGAGACTACATACATCTGATCGGATTAATTTGAGTATAATTTTTTGATTAGATCTTAAAGTAAACCTGTTTAATTGGAAGAATTGAGATACCTGAATCAGCCAATTATCTCACATACCTATACACAATTATGATTATTTGGATTGTTCTTATTTATAACGATAATGATAAATGGAAGGATATTTCATAATGCTCATTGTAAATTGTACAACTTTTCAATTTTTTCTACTTCCATTTCTTTAACGTACTTACGTATTTAAAAGAATTCATCATTAATATGTATAAATTACGTTGTAAATTATAAAATATCTATTTTTCTAAATACAATTCAAACATGAATTACTCCGTACAAATGTACACAGTCCCTAACAAAGCTCATGCGTACGCGCACAAAAAACAACACCGTAAATGGATTATTCGAGCCAAAGCGAATGGCGCTCATGAATAAAAATACCGAACCAAATTCAAGATGGCGACAATTTAGCGTAATCCACTAGTTAACAGGCCAAGGTTTGTGCTGCTTAGAGCTAATTACAAGTTACATTCCGAATATTTCGTTTATTTTTATAGAAAACTTTTATAGCGATTGAGATAGTGTCGAATTTTATTGAGGTTTTTTGAAGTGAAACTTCTTTAGGCGCCTTGAGAGTAAAATTTCAAGGTCGCGTCATTGCAATACCGCCACGTCATAGAATAAGTCGACAATTTTTGAATCTTGCCAAAGAAGTTTCACTTCTGACACGTCTGCTACTACTACACACGCTCTTTTTTTAGAGACCTCATGAAAATATACAGTACTCATTAGTTAATGTTAATTGTCATATGAACCAAGCTTTTCATACTCTAATGATATAATTGTCAATATAACAATTTGTCAAATCAGTAGATATCATTTTCTATATCTTACTAGCTTTCCACCCGCGGCATCGCCCGTGCAAAAGAAAGAAAAACCCGCATAGTTCCCGTTTCCGTGGGATTTCCGGGATAAAACCTATCCTATGTCCTTTCTCGGGTATCAAAATATCTTTATACCAAATTTCATGCAAATTGGTTCAGTATTTAAGGCGTGATTGAGTAACAGACAGACAGACAGAGTTACTTTCGCATCTATAATATTAGTATGGATTTATTACGGGGCTTATTTAAATTCCAGCAATATCTTGGAGCTTAGTTGTCATTGCATAGCTTTGCCTAGTGTCATTTCTTTCCCGATACCATAGCCTATAGGTCATCTAGATTTGGCCGGCAAATTAGTCACAGCAAAGCACTTTCATTGTTTCATTATCAGGTTCGCTTTCCAGCGGCGCTCATTATAAAACCAAATACGGATTATCTTGGGGAAAATAGTTTCTCTTTGTCAAATGGGTGCGGTATGATTTATACTGTTTTGATTTACTTTTCTTTATGTTAAGCCAAGAAACTAAGATCTTTGTTATCCTGTTCGATTTGCTTCGGGATTTTATTGATTTTTATATTTAAGGAAGGAGAAAGAAATTTAGAGAGAGCGCGCACGAGCAACTTTGTCTCCGCAACTATTTTGTCTCTCCACCCATGGGCTATGAAAGTGCGCACACGTAGCGACGCAACTCCCCATACAAATTGATGGGAAAGACAAAATAGTTGCGGAGACAAAGTTGCTCGTGCGTGCTAGCTCTTACTGTTCAGATGAATGGATTTTGTAATTTATCACATACATCTTGCCTTTGACGTTGTTAGGCACCAGAAATGCATATTTTGGTAGCATCCTCAAAAGCTGTAAGAAAATAATAAATATTTAAGTGCGTAACAAAAATACTGTTTAAGTTTAGATGTATGTAAAAATGTATGATGTATCTAATAAATTACATAATTTTCCAGTACAATTATTAAGTAGATCAAATCATTATAATTATGTATAAAAATTTATTACTCAATATGTAAAACTAATTTATATAAAATGTATGTTATATTTTGCACTAGAACTTCCTACCGGAACAGATTTGAGACGGAGATATAATTTCTTGTTGTTTGTAAGTATATAATTAAATTACATGTATGCAAATTAATTAAGACCGGATTTGTTATATCATAACTAGGTATCTTCTATTAATAAATTATATTATTATTAAAAAATATATATTATATAGTTTAGTAGGTTCCGCCCGCGGCTTCGCCTGCGCAGTCAAAGAAAAACCCGCATAGTTCCCGTTCCCGTGGGATTTCCGGGATTGCGTCATTTTCCCGGGATAAAAAGTAGCCTATGTCCTTTCTCGGGTATCAAAATATCTCCATACCAAATTTTATGAAAATTGGTTCAGTAGTTTAGGCGTGATTGAGTAACAGACAGACAGACAGAGTTACTTTCGCATTTATAATATTAGTATGGATTTACGTCTTCCATCCCATAAAGATGGAAGACGATAAATCTTGTGGATAATGTGAAGCCCACGTGAATGAAGCCGCGGGAAAAGCCTTGTGAACAAACAATTCAGAAAATTTGGAAGGAATGTCGAATACCTTCAAGAAACAAGTCCATACTAAACTAATTAAGGCTAACTGCTCGTAAAACCTAACCTTCAGTTATATAATACCTAGTATTTGCCGAGATAAGAACAATTAAGTCTATTGTCTATACATTACCATAAATGTAGTGCTATGCAAACAAAGGTGTGTTAAATGTGTAGATTAACTAGTTTTCCGCACGCGGTGCCGCTTGTGTGAACTTCACGGTATATCAAGATAGGTGAAATATTTAGGAAGCTATTTTTTTTTCTATTTCACTTGTATGATTTTGTTAATTTCGGGCTAAAAGTGAATATGTATGGATTTCGACATTTCCACAAACTTACAATTTACAACTTTGATTTGGATATGAGATAGCGGATTTTCGCGGCATCATATGATTTTTACATTAGCCGATTTCTTAAACCAAAACCGTAATAACAAACACAAATAATTCAATAATTGTGTTTATATTACATAACGTTAAAGTGTGTTAACGTTAATCTTTTAACTAACTATTTTAATAAGGATTTTTGCAGTTAGTTAAAAATAATTGTGTGTTAGATCTGTCAGCAATTTCAGATATTTTTAGCTTCGAAATTGACACTAAAAGTGAAATCAAGTAATCATCGGCTCAGTTATCTTGATGGTATTCAGAAATACTGTATTAATTGAAAAAAACTCTTAACTAACTACATAGACAATAAAATTTCCTAAAATTATTAGTAATTCATATGTTTGTAAGATAAGTGGTTGATGGACAATCTGGTTTGAAAAATCACATATTTGAGCCAAACAGCGCACGGACCGCGTACACGGCCTTAATAGAAAGCTCAATTTCCCATTATAACATAACCAAATTTAAAATAATTACACCATTATTTATACTTGAAATTAAACCCTTTCATTATAAGATGGATGAGCTGATAACATTTTCAAAGAAACCGCGAGGTTCCGCATCCTCTCAACTTTCACTGGCCCCGCCCAAACGGCTATGCTATTTCTAGACTTTAGCACAGAGTAATGATATACAGAGGGTTATAGATTGTCTGATTGTGGATGATTAATGTGTTTTGTAGACTGTTTTATTGGGTTTGATTTAAAACGCATTGAAGTGTATCTCTAAATGTAGAGTGATGGCATAATTTAAGGACGCTTTATAAAAAAAAATAAAACAATGTTGAATATTGTTTAATTTTTTATGTACCTTTTTTTAAATCTTTACGTACCTACTTTGCAATCATAGTCACTTTATACTTGAGAGAGACAGAAAAAATAAGCTGTAAAAAACAACATTTACAAAAAAATTCATCTGCAATGTTATACGTATATCGTTTCAGTATCATTGAAGAAATGGTTACTCTTCTTTACTTTTTTATATATTATTGATGTCAAACATCTGCCTACATCAAATTCAACACACGTATTTAACATATTCAGTTGTCTCTATACAAAACTAGTCTGCGATGAGACAGCGAGTAGCGCTTTTACAAAGAGGTTCTTTGCCCTAGGCTTTACTTGACCCACTGCGGCGGACAGGTTGCAAAATTGAAGGTCACTTCGATACATTCGAGTTCTACATTTAATATTAATTACTGTTTTTAATTAAGTTTTTTGTTGTGGGTATATGTTTGTAGTGTAGTTGTAAAGTAGGGTAAAGGGCGTTTTAAAATAATGTAAATTTTCAAATCTTGCGCTACGATTGCATATAATGATTTTATAACATATTACCTACTTGCACTTTTTAAATCTCTTATTTTGTAAAACTAGCTGTTGCCCGCGACTTCGTCCGCGATTCGGTCGTTTTTCGTCATTCGTCGTTTAAAAAAAATACGTGACACTTTATTTTTGAATGTTCTTAATTGTCTCTTATAAAATTTAACTACATTAAAATTGAATACTCTGATAAGAAAATCTTAAAATCATCGAAAATCATAGACATCGAATATCTGAGGAAAACATGAATGAATGTGATTTAAATTCTACATTTCTTAGTAATTAAAATAATAATCTAAATTAAATGTAGATTAACAGTTTGAGCGCACCATTATAGAATATGTACCTAAGTAATAAATTACGTTAGTTTACATAGTAACTTTACTAAAAACACGATGACTTTCTTTCGCGCTCGGTACCACAAACTAAACATGTTTGTGGTACGTGGCCCGCGTCACTTTACCCCCCACGAGTTCCCCTCCGTTGCTATGCGAAAATACATTCGTCGCCCTACTGTAGGAAAAATTGTAATACTGCGGCCTGGGCGTTATAACACGCTCAGGGAATTCCTGAGTGCTGATAGACTTCCGTCTATCGGCATTTATACCAATTTTATATTAATATCACCATCTTGAGGAACAGCTTCTAATGTCGATTTAAAACGCATATATACGGATTAACCTGATGAATTAACATGTTCTAAAATTGTGAAATGAGTTCAGTTTTAAATTCGAGAAATATTGATTTCTTGTATTCGATTATTCGTCGTAGTCGAATACAAAATATATTTAAAGAAACTTAGGTTGGCCTTCAGGCAAAAGGGATCCTATCAAATGATAAACTTGACCTTGTATCTTAAAAGTAAGAATGAAAGGAGCATCTGATAATTGTTGAGCACCAAAGGATCATTTAAAACGCAATACTATAAGAGCTAATATTGTCTAAGAACTGTTTAGATTGCACATGTTCCTCTAAAACTTAAAAGTAGTGATTTCAAAGGTTCCGGCGTATCTTCAAACGAAAGCCGACTCCTTACTCCACTTTAAAGCATTACAAAAAGAACATACTACGTTAATATCGCCTATACAGAAGATGATCTGTAATCAATTGTGAGGTTATAAGCAAACCCACTTTTATATTATTTTGTCGGACCACACCACCGAATTTGTAGATTGATCTTCTATGTTTACCTCTAAGTCATTAAGACTATGTCGAAATCTGTCTGCAATAAGACGGGCCTCTCGCTATTCGTCCGTTTAAAGAGACCAATAGTTTCAATTCTTAATCTTTCATTAAACAAACTTATTAATCGTTCTTGTCTCAATTAATGGTAATATTCGCGTCCCTACTCTAGTCATTGCTTATGCTCATGTTCATCTTCGAGAGATCGAATAATATTATGGTGCACCCTATTATTTGTCAAACGGTCTTCATATTGAGTAAAAGTTTCAGAATTCTCGAGATAAAATATGACGATCGTGATCAGCTGTGAGACGTAATTCCCTCTCAGTGAGGGTTTCGGTCTTACGGGATAGTACAATATGCCATTTGCGATCAGCTGTGAGACGTTATATATACCCTCAGTGAAGGTTTCGGTCTCACAGGATAGTACATGCCGTTCGCGGTCAGCTGTGAGCCGCAATTCTCGTTGTGAAGCGGTTTCAGGTTCGGCATAAGTCATAACACATGTTGTTTTTGGTCAATAGTAAGCCTCTTATCTCTAACGATCCTTGAGAACTCTTATTTCTCATTTTCTTAACTTTGCTCGAATTTCGATATATAAAGATTTTTTAGGTGGCACTGATGCGGGTGAATAAAAATTAAAACGGACTAAGAGTGTTATAATCTCAATCATCATCATCAATACATATAATAAAATTGTGGAAAAGTGATGTCTGTACAATTAAAATATGTAGAAAAAAATTAGCAGGTGTTATTATTATCGAGAAATCGAGAGAAACCATTTTTTTCTCTTAAAAGCTCCCCCCCTCCCACTTCCCGAACTCCGGGTGACCGTAATTTATTTTTCCTTACATTTTTATCATATCCTTTTCTAATGGGTTTCATCCTACTGCGATTTTTTTTTGTTTCAAAAATTATCTACCCTGGTGTATAGGTAAATTTTCCACATAAAATGTCCTTTAAATTATGTCGTATTATATTTTTAACCCCCGACGCAAAAAGACTGGTGTTATGTGTTTGACCGCTATGTATTTCTGTGTGTGTGTGTGTGTCTGTCTATGGCACCGTAGCTGGCTAACAGGTAAACCGAATTAGATGCGGTTTTTTTTGTTAGGCAGAATATTTTCCGACGCTGGTTCTTAGATAAAGTGTATCAAAATTGGTTCATCCACTTATTATACCTACATAGGGGTAAAAGTGGGAATGAAAAAAATGAAAGTTATAATTTATTTTTAAAGATCGTCGGGAAGTTTATGAAATTATTTATTCCTTTTTCTATACACTTTTCTTCGTCTAAACGGTTTAGTTACGTGCTCTCTCTCTCTTCAGCCTTTAGTTACGTGCGTGAGACAGGAAAGATCTAATTTGGATTTGTTTCTGGATTTGATAAAAACTGAGTATCGATTAAGCTGATCAGTGGCTACTGGCTACACCATAGATTATTAAAAACATCCGTTTAAGAAAGGAAGGAAATAGAATTTGCTCCTCTCCCCCCCCATGGTTCCTAAAAAATAATATGACATAATTTAAAAGAAATTTTACGTAGAATTAGTTAGGCATTTCTTTTTTGATTTTCGATATTATATACTAATCATAATTTTTAATTACAATATGTAGTAACTATTTGGTATAGGTTAGGCATTTCATTTCTTGATTTTCTTTAATAAGTTGGTTGGTACGTAAGTTTTTTAGCTCAGTTTAATAAGAAATTTTAATAACAATTCTTTTAATTATTTATGGTAGTACGTATTTACTCAATAATTGTATGTTAAGTAGTAATTCAGCATGGGCGTAGCCACGGTGGGGCTGGGTGGGGCGCTTACCCTGGCTTTGATCTGGTAGGTACTAATTGTGAAGGGGAGTGGGCGTGGGCGTGGGATTGGGACTGAACGTGGCATATGGCGTGGGAGTGCGAGTGGGCGCGGGAGTGGGAGCATGAAAATAAAAATGATTTTTTATTGTTGCCCCACCCTGAGCCCATGGTCATAGGTCCCATAGTCACTATTCCACGCGAACGAAGTCGCGGGGACAGCTAGTAGACAAATATAATCAGAAAGCTTTGAACTCCTAAGCTCAACCATAAAAGATAGACATTTATGATGTCGGGAGATATTTTTTATATAATATGGAGAACATTTCTTTCATACTTGATTTCTGTGTAGCTTTAACCATTAAGATACACGCATTAAGAACGCACACGCGACGAAAGCTTAAAAATGGAGTTGCTGCTCTGCTCACGAATATGAAAAATAATTGTACCAAGTTTCGTTTAAATCCGTCGAGTAGTTTTTGTTTCTATAACGGTTATACAGACAGACAGACGGACAAACATTTTTGACGTCGATGTCGATCTCTAATCACCTCGTGATAGTTATTTAGGAAATATATTTCATGTGCAGAATTGACCTCTACAGATTTAATATAAGTAAGTATACATATATTTAGATTCCAATTTCCATGTAACGTTAAATTCGACTATATAATAACTAACAGACAACGCAGGTTACTCTCGTTTCCGTAAGTTGAGGCGGCTACATATTCGGTCCTAATAACATGACTTTTTGTGAACGAAACGACAGCGCGGTTTAATTCGATGGCAACACCATCAGAAAAAAGGAAATATTTTTAACTTTGAAAAAATATTATGATTTACACTATTAATACTATTTTAACATTAACACAAAATATAAGACTGTGAGTGTGTAAAAATAAATCCAGCTAGTTTCACATCACACCTATGTTTATAATTAGGTATACGACATGAAAATATATTAATTACCAAGCAATAATCATACAGATAAATACTGAACAAAAGTATTAACAGTCAAAGTATATTTTTACTAACAACATGTAAATGATGAAGGAATAATAATTATCAACGAACTAACCTTTTTGTATTAGAGTCCCGCCTCGTGATCGAATTATTAAAACACGAAGATTTTTAAAAATGTAACCAATGAACACAATCAATATTAGATTAACTGTAATGGTGTCTAGTTTGACTTAAAATAATATACATCTACCCTCACTTTTAAAAATGTAGTATATTCACACGAATTATATAAGCGCACCTTATAGGGAAGGGAAGATTTATTATGGGTTAAAGAGTTAAATAAATAAATAACATAATTATATTTAAATTATTAATTTTTAACATTGTGTTCAGTAGTGTTAACATGTAAATTGATTTGATTTTTACGAAATCTCATAGATGGCGCTGAATCAAATTTGTCTTTATAGTACTAAGATTCATTAAACAGTTTCTCTGCCCAAATTACGTAAATGACGTAGTTTTTATAGTGTAAAGCTAGATTATAGCATGGCTTACTCAAAAACAACATTTAAACATGAGTCTTTAGATTGTACGCTGTCGTAGTACACGGAATACGTAAGAAAAGTAAAGGTTCACAGCTCCTCCCCCGGAGGTGATAGCATGATAATATGTTTAAAAAAACCTCACACGACCTGTTAGTAATATTCATGCAAAATTTGAAGTCAATCTATGCAGTACTTTTCGAGATTAGCTCGGACAAACATACAGACAAACAGACAAACAGACAAACAGACAAACAGACAAAAATTCTAAAAACTATATTTTTGGCTTCTATATCGATTATAGATCATGGATTATGTATTCTTTTAAAAAAATATTCAATGTACAGTTTTGACTTTCCTACGATTTTATTATATGTATAGATTGTGTCTTGTATAGTTTTAAAAAGATTCGAACAAATGGACAATATTGAATATATTGCATAAACGATTTACCTGTATGTTTATATAATTATGTCGTATCTTTTAAATCAACACAAACTCATTGACATTAACTCAAGTGCATTTGCAGATAGAGTATTAAGAAACGATTTGCTACTTCAATATTGATACCCTCTTATAAAGCCACAATGTAAAAAAAACATAAATTACTTTGAATTACAGCCAAGCGTACTTCCTCGCAATAACTCATTTTCAAGATTACAGCGAAAGCAACTACTTATCGAGCAAACACGATAGCAATTACGATCATAGAATGTTAATTTCAACAATTGCGTGCTCCCCTGTTGTAATTAAATCCCAGTTATAAGCTATCAATGCTTTTATAAATACAGTTTAAGCCCACCCTTGCTTTGGATTTACAATCGATTTGGAATCTACTAAATAATTCTTTTAAATGTTATACATCGTTGCATTAATAATCGCGATGCAGATAGTCCATTTGGGAGCTTATCTTAAGGAAAATTGTATTTGTTTACACCATGAATACTATTCAGAAAATTCATAGACACGTACTTTATGGGCAATGTTTTCTGTTTATTGTCATTTTTGACATCGTTTTCCTTCAGATTTATTCGACTATTTTTAGTCATTTTGACGATTTATATATCCATTTAATAATTTATATTTCCACTTTAATTAAATACACCTTAAACATTCAATATGTCATCTGGTTCAGACGAGGAAGAGATTCAAACAGAGGTGATATATGAAGGCTCTGTTGAGGAAAGTTCTGTGGAAGATCCACCCATGACCGAGTGGTCTTCATTGATCATAGAAATGCCAGAAGAAAATCGTAAGAAAGTTTTGCATGCGCAAGGTTTGTACAAGCCTGGAAGTGGAGAAATATGTGGAAAGTACATAGGTATGTCGCAGAGTTCAGTAATCATCCATCCATACTACAACTATCCAGCTGTGTTAGATCCTGGAATAAAGGATGCCCTTCTTAAACCCGAACCAAGAGTTGTATATCCTGAAGATGGACAGGATTTATACTTGGCTGTTTGCAGGGAAATGAATCAATGTCCAGTCAGAATGTTCCATCAAGGGTTAGTCACGGATACAATTGACTTGAGGTACTATAGCGTGAACCCATATGGAGTTAGACCAATGGCACTAGCACTACAGTATAATAAGAATGTTACAACATTCAACTTAACCGATAATTTCCTGAACGATGACGCATGCTTCCATCTTGGAGATATGTTAACATCAAATTCTAATTTAACCGAGTTGAACTTATCTGGCTGCAGGATTGGAGCATCAGGAGCCTCAAAACTCTTTTCCGGATTACTGTTGAATAAAAAACTACGAATATTAAACTTGGACAAAAATGAGTTAGGTGATCTTGGCATAGAGCATTTTGCCCAAGTAGTCTTTCGTGGTATCAATCTGAAACAAATTTCTTTGAGCAAAAATAATATTACTGGCAAGTCAATCAATACATTGGCTGAAGCTTTTGAAACGCACAACAATCTAACGCATATTGATATTTCAAGGAATAATTTAAGTGCACCACAAAATGGAATTGTGAATTTACTTAATCAATTGGCTGAAAATAAAGCATTGCAAGAACTTCATCTCTCATGGGACGCTCTATCCGGTGTCCGTACTGCAACCGCTATAAAAGCAGTGACGAGAGCTCCTAATTTACGAGTCTTAGATCTCAGTTACAATAGACTGGTTGGTGAAGCAGTTGAAACTTTAATAGGAAGTCTCGGTAAAGCAAAAAAGATGGTGACTCTCAATTTATCCAATAATCCTATGACACCGGAAGATGCTCTTAAGGTACTAAATAAAATGAAATCCAATGCAGTTAAAATACAAAATCTTATCATGGAAAATGTTTCCGTTAATATAACCTTTTTGAAGGTCTTAAATCAAATTAAATCATTGAAAACAAAGAAAAATGTTGTTATTGTGCATGGCGGTGTCCTTGGAGCTTATGATATAGCTGGTCCAGACATGAGAGACCTGGTTCTCAATCGCGCCGAGTTTTTAACTAAGAAGGGTAAAAAACACAAAGTTGACGTCGCACTAATGGCAATGCAGATTTTGAAAGACAATGGGGAAATAATGCCGACCAAAGAATTTGCCGATGCAGTTGCAGCAACTGGCGCGCCTTTGGATGATGATCTTGTCAATGAAATCGCCTCAACTTTTCCGGGACCGAAAACGGCAAAGACAAAAACTGTAGATCTAGCAAGCCTCGTCGATTTCGTCAAGAGAAAATGGCCAGATAGAGAATTACCTCCTACACCTCCACCAGAACCTGAGGTGCAACCAGAAGAAGAAACTCAGCCAATAGAAGAAACAAAAAATGAACCAACCAAAACACAAAAGAAAAACAAGAATACTGGTTTTAAATAGTTTCCATCAAGCGTTAATGTTTATATTATTTTATAATTTTTTTATGAAGATGTAAAATTTTGATTTTAGATTTATTTATATTTTATTGTAGTTTAATATAATCATTTGTAGCTATATTATTTTAATTTTATTTTTATTATTCTATTGAAATATATTTTGCTTAAATTCGGTTATTTTTGTTTTATTTTTTTACAAGCTATTGTAGTGGGAATGAACACTGCTACAATTATGTTCGATCTATGCTTAGTATTCCTTTCTATATAAAAAACTTTATTTAGTAATACTTCTTAGAGAATTTAGAGCTGCTTAGCCGAAAAATAGAAAATAAAATAGGTAAATTTGACAAATACCTACCTTGGCAATTTTGAAAGAATTTTCTCAGGTTAGAATGCATTTAATGTCAATTTACATAAAATAATAATTTTTAATATTTTTACAAGTTTTAGATTACTACATACAAATATAAAAAAATGTCAAGCAATTCCAATGAATCTACGGAAAAGGTACCCGTGGTAAAAGTAATTTTCAAACATGAAGACAATAATTCTTCCGAAGAGCCACCTATGTCCGAATGGTCCTCCCTCCTTTTCGAATCCCCAGAAGAAAATATTAAAAAGCTGCGGTATGAGGAAGGATTGTATAGTCCGGGCAGTGGTGAAATATGCACGAAGTATGTTCCGTTATCTGCTAGTTCAGTACTCCGTCATCCTTATTTTAATTATCCTGGAGTAACAGATCCTGGTATAAAAGAAGCACTTCTGAAACCAGAACCAAAAGTTATATACCCCGACGATGGTCAAGAGCTCTATTTAGCTTTGTGCAAGGAAAGTAACTTATGTCCTATCCGAGCTTTTTATCGAGAATTACTGACAGATAAAATAGATCTAAAATATTATGGAATTAACCCTATGGCATTTCGTGCGATCGCGCTTTCTTTAAAATACAATAAATTCGTAACTGTCTTAGATTTAACTGATAACTGGATTTCTGAAGACGGTTGCTTTCATTTGGGTGAAATGCTCATAGAAAACATTAATTTGGAGGAATTAAATCTTCATGGGTGCCGAATCGGACCAGAGGGAGCTAAACGTTTGTTTGCAAATCTACATTTAAATAGAGCCCTTCGTAGACTGAATCTTTGTCGAAATAAACTCGGGGATCTTGGTGTACAATTCTTAGCGAAAGCTATTTTCTTAGGATCAGATATAACTGAACTAAATTTGAGCTACAATGAGTTGACCGCTAAGTCCGTATTTCATTTGAGTGAAGCTTTCCAAACTCACAATAAACTAACACATCTAAACTTATCGTGGAACAGTATTATCTCAGGCAATATTATTTATACTCTGTGTAGAAAATTAAGTGAAAACAAAGGATTTCAAGAGATAAATTTATCATGGAATTCCTTAAGTGGACAACGTGTCGGAATGGGCATTGATATTCTGATGAAGTGTCCTAAACTACGGAATATCTACTTAAGTAATAATAAATTAGAATCTAACGCAGTGAAGCGTATCGGTAAAGGATTGAAAAAGGCTGTAGGTCTTACAACGTTAGATTTATCATTTAATCCATTAACACCGAATGACGCGAAGGTATTAATCGCGTACTTATTGGACCGCAAGATTAAGGTACGGAATATTCTGCTAGACAATGTTCTTGTAAAACCAGATTTTATTGACTTACTAAACGATATAATGTCGTTAAACTATCGTAAAAATTCTGTTATTACCTATGGTGGCGTGATTCCTAAGTTTGTCGCCAAAAGTAAGGACATGCGTGAAATTTTGCTTGATAGGGCTGAAGCCTTATGTAAAAAGAAGCGTAAAGATATTGCCTTACTTATTCTTACGATACATAAAATAAATGGTCCGTCGATGGATACAAAGCAGTTTGCTAAAACTATAAAATCTATGGGAGCCCCATTAGACGAAGATTTGTTAGACGGATTAAATACTGTTTTCCTGGGTGAAATATTAGATAAGTCTAAAACAATTAATTTGAAAGATTTAGTCGATTATTTAAGTCGTAAATGGCCTGATAGAAAGTTGCCCCCTACTCCTCCCCCCGAACCCGAACCTGAGGCTCCTCCTATTAAGACGGACAAGAAAAAGAAATAGCTACTTATTTTTAAGAATTTAGTTATAATTTTTATTATTTTAGATTAATATATTTGTAAACTATTATTCTTTTAACTTATGGATTACGGATTTATTGTTAATTGTTTAATATAGTTGATAGTTTTTAATATACATTTAATTCTGAGTGTTGTATTATTTGCTAAATGTACATGTTTTAGGTATACATTATGAAAACAAAGCGGGATGCGTGATCTGTGCCCATTGTAGGCCGTCACGGCATGCATAATGACTCATGGAAAACCTTTGACGTGCTAGGCTCAGCACTCGCATTTACTTGTTAATTGCTGGCCTTGCGTCTGACATGCAGTCTCTTTGAATATCTCCTTTAGAATTCAAGTTCTCGTTGTTCAAATTAGCCAGTTTCTAACCTACTATGAAAGGATGTTCATGATGTAGTAATTATTGAATTTACTAGGAAAATATCAATTGGACCATATCATACATTTTACATTTACAATATATATTTATGTTATAATAAATGCTCAGACTACGCTAAATTTGACTCTGAGTGTTATGGTGATAATATGTGACTAGAGAGAAAACATTTTCTAAAGAAGATCTGCAAAACTGTTCAATGAAAAATAATTCATTATTATTAATATTATTCACATGATATTTTACCTTTACAAATTATTGGTTTCAAAGGAAACTGTGCATAACTTATTTTCTATATGTCGCCTATACATATAATACATAGGAAGTTCGTAGGTTACTAGGTTGAAAGTGGTTTATTAGACCGTTTTATTGAATTTTTACCATTCAGAAAAATGTAAAACATATGAAACGAAATCCAAGAAACAACGGCAGTATAGCCGTTACACCTCTAATACTAATCACATACATCTGCTAAACATTAATAAATCTAACAGCATACAGAGTAAACCGATTTGCCCCGATTAGGCTGCCCAGCAGCGCGGTACAGAGATGCGCCTGCGCACAGTAGCGTGCATCACGCGACGCTTCCATTTATTATTTATTACTGTCCACGTAGATAATACCCAAACCTAACATTCTTATCCCATGTTATTTAGAGAGTATTAGCCACTTTCCACTAATCATATTTGAATAATCTCCCAGTTTGGTAGAAATTGTGGATACTGTGTAAGTTGTAAGCGTGCAGCGTTATTTATTTATTATTTATTCATATAAATTGTTTTCTGTTTCAGGTATGCTCAGGAGATTTTAAAGAAATCAGTAAGGCCATATTTATCTAGCCAATCCAGACGAAGAGACATAAAACTTCAGGGTTGTTTTTAGCATTTATTTTTACAGAACTACGACTGGACAAAGTTAAAATAAACGGAACTTACATCAGTTCAGTTAATTTTCTGCGTTCATCAAGGGGCTGGTACATCTCTTATCTCTTAATATTTACACACTTCTATATTGAGGTAAAAAATCAGCAAAAGCAATCACCGTCCCTCGCAAATGAACAAACAAAAATACGTGTATTTAAATATTTTGTCAATAGAAAGTAAGTGGTTGCGCACGCGCAGTCCCCCACGCTGATTAGGAATTCGGGGCAGGTCTTATTTCGCATTACATATGAACTTTTACTTTTATGGACGTTACTTTTCTCTTTGTTTACGGTTACGTGCACTGAAGTCCGCCATTTTAATTATACATGGGATACACTTAAGGAATCGGTAAATATTATTCATGTTTACAAAATTACCTAAAATTTCGAGGACATCATAATTTGAATAGTACAGACGATTTGGTATGCAAATATTAGTTTAAAGTTCTATTTATTTTTTAAAATGCATAATATCAATGAATAAATCTATACCAATATTATAAAGCTGAAGAGTTTCTTTGTTTGTTTGTTTGTTTGTAAGCGCTAATTTCAGGAACTACTAGTCCGATTTGAAAAATTCTTTCGGTGTTAGATAGCCCATTTATCGAGGAAAGCTATAGGCTATATATCATCAGGCTAAGACTAAAAGGAGCGAAGCAATGCGGGTGAAACCGCACGGAACAGCTAGTAAAACATATACAGCCGTACAAATAAACGAGTTATAACATTTTATGCAAAGAATAAACTAAGAATAAGGAAAAATCATACAAATAAACACGAAATAAATGTAACCTAGTATAACTTCGTAATAAGTATTCATACTAATGCTATTCCGACCTTATTACGGCTACCACCCTAGTATAAGTCTGACATAACCGAGTTATAACATATCTTTTAGTACATTGTGCTGTGTTTTACAAGTTTTAGAAGCAATTTTCAATCTAAATTTGAGATAATAGCAATGAGAGTATACGAGAAGTAGAAAAAGTTGAGCAAATTAATAATTTCATTACGTACCTATTGAAATGGAAAATTTTGTATGAAATGTCAAAATATACGAAATTATGAAAAACCCTTTTGATATTTATAATGATTTATTTATTTACAACATGCGCCAAACCATACATACATAAAACTTATTTCTAAACTTATCACAATAATATACACTTTCGTTGAAAATATAAATCTTCTAAGCCTGGAGTTGTATGTTTTGAGTACCAGTTATTTGGCAACTCTCTATCTCAAGGTGGGTTTATCTTCTGTTCTCCAGATATTTGATAGCGTTATCTATCATTTGCTTGCATATTTAATGATATATTTAAATTATTTCCAATAAATATTTAAAAAATAAATAAACAGAACATCGTATGATGAAACTTCACAACAAATTCGACGAAGTCAAACGAGCGTCAGCAAAATGACAGCACCAAGGCTTAACCGTAGACAATTTCAATGTTTTTCATAATTTTGTGAATGAATTGCGACGTTGCCGCTTCGCGCCTATTGCATAGCGTGAGCATAGATACATCGACGTTATTCCAAATTTATTTGTAAGAAATTATGACATCCTTATTCTTTATTTATTCTTATCATATCTATGCATTGCATAAGGTTTGAATAAGCAAGTTTTTATTTGTACGGCTGATAATAAATACATATTTGTCACAGATGTCATCAATATTACACGTAAACGCAGTTTAATCAAATATTCTTAGCATTGTAGCTATTTTATTTATAATCATCTCGTGTTCATTATCTATAAATAATATAAGCAATTTACAATAACTTTAACAGATTTAAATTTCGTAGATTATATAGAAAAAATCATAGATCCATTTTAAGAAAATAACGAGTTCAATCCACGCCTAAATAAAAATGAAACTAGTCTCCAAAAAGTGTTTAAGGGCAATTTATTATAATTACATTCTTGCTGAATAAAAACGACCACGTGTTTAATTCATGACCGGCCTGAGGGGCGAATGGACCACCAATTTTGGGAGGGGACAGTCGATCGGATAAGAAATTGAATTGAATATAGTTTAAGCATTAACTTCGCTACTGATTTATTGCGGTTGATCGCTTTCTGTTTCGTTCCTGTGTACCTCCAAATTCGTATTATTTATCGTTAACCGGTTTTTTTATACCTAGATGTGTATCACTTAATTTTGGTTGTTAATTGAATTTATGAGTAAGTATTGGGTGTGTATTTTTGATCCTCAAAATACTAGAAGACTGAAATTTGCATTTTAGTTTTTATTGGTTGCTTATAATATACATTTTGTGACAATTGATTTTTATTCAGTTCTGAAAATTTTTAGAAAACAAAAAAATTTGGAGCCTTCCTTATTTTGACAACGTCGGTTAAAGCAGCCTGTACAGTGTACATATCCTGTATCAGTTATTAAACGTTTTATATTCACATAAATTAGCAATAAATCCACCGTTCTACACACTTGTCAGATGCGAACATGAAACAGGCAATTACATACAAATGCTTTATTAATTCTTACCGCATATTACCGTAACATATTGTTTTTATGTCAGCCGTAACGTAAGATTAAAGAAATCGGCCGAAGATGTGGCGGTAAATTGAATTTAAATCTAGTAATTCGTTTCGATTAAATGTTATTAGGAAGCTATTTTAATAATGTTATAATCTTCAGTAGCTGAATGTTTAATTACTAAATAAAAATAACAATTTTATCAATGTAAATATTTTTCCTCAAATTGAATCCCACTTTTTACAAAATACTGTGTCACCCATCACGATAAACCTCATCGCTCTACCTTTAATTACCTAATAAATTTAAACAGCTTTAAACCCGTTAAATTACCTATCAAAATAGTGCAGTGAACTTATCTCAGTGGCCTGCACCAGCTCAGTATTCCATTACAGCGCTGATTATTTTCACTATTAGGAAGCGCGTGAGCACCGCACAAAGGCACCGGCGATCTAGTCCTGGAGTAGGGTGACTGTGGGTTAGGGATCTATGGGACTAGGTTTTTATTTATATATTTTCATACGAGTTACTTGTTTGGTGTTTACTGGATTTGAAATTTTTATGAAGTTTATAAGTGGATAATTAAAAAGAACTGTCGAAAGAACAGTATGATTTTTTTAATTTAATTTAATTAAACAAATTGATTGTAGTCAATTTGATGTATTATAATTTATTGTTATATTTTTACGTCTACCTAACGATATTATGACTACTAAAATTCTGTTTTATCTATTATTAAACGATCTAATTATATGTGTACTTATTTTAAACATGACCAACTACTATCCCATAAAACAATTATAAAATGGTCACCCTACACAATCGTTCCAACGAGTCCCGTCGCGCCGTATCCCACGGGGTACTCAACATTCTAATTTATCACCAACTATGGAAATTACGATGACAAAAAATACAATCAAAATATACTTACAAGGAATCCTTCTGTAATAAACAAATGAGTTTTTATTGTCTATAGAAACTCATTTGTTAACCTTAACCTTTTATGGCCCTTTTATTTATAGGAAACTAGAGGTCCGCCCCGGCTTCGCCCGTGGTACATATTTCACAATAAAAGATAGCCTATGTCCTTTCTTGGGTATCAAAATATCTCCATACCAAATTTCATGCAAATTGGTTCAGTAGTTTAGGCGTGATTGAGTAACAGACAGACAGACAGAGTTACTTTCGCATTTATAATATTATACATATTATATATAATATATAATATATTATACATATTATATGTATAGTATGGATTGAATCTAGAAAAAGGAAATTGATTAAAAAAACACATTAAAAGTAATAAACACATATTCCCATAAAATTTTATAAACGTCATTTATTAGAGATACCTACGATTTAATGGGCCATGGTTGGGTAATAAGTTAATAACGCCAGTAAATAGTATCTATGAATTAAAAGCATCTTATATTTTCCTTTGTCATTTCTTTTCGTGCCATACTCGAGCAGTCGACAAAAAATTTTTCAGAAACTTAGTAGGTACTGCAACATTGTCAACGAAAGGCTGTCTTTTCAACATTTATTTTATCATCATTCTATTTATAGCCATTCATCATTCTACAACTACATATCTCAATTGTCAGCAGGCATAAAATGCATTGCATTTATTGATGCAAGGCTACAACTATAGTAAACAGAACTGACCTATAAAATTCGAATAAGGACTGTTTGAAAAAGTATATACAGTTATCTTGGGAAAAAATGCGCACGCGCCGCGACATTTGGCGTGACACCTGTCGTATCGGACGCTATAATTAGCCGATCGGATCAACGTGCTTGTAATAAATATTATAGGAAATATTGGTAATGTTGTATTGAGTTGGGATGTAATTTTCTTATAAAAATTTTCAGCAGATGTCCGGCTTACGAAAATGTAGACGATGTCATTTCAGAGTAATATGTTTGTTTTTCAGGCATGATATATTACATTCAAATAACTTAACCTAAAAAAAAAATGTTGTGTGGTTTTATGAAACCACGGTAAAAGTGAAACTGTTCGAACGGTTCCGAACACTGCTTTGTGTAGCGCATGTCGCGTGACGGTCAGCTGCCGAGTAGATACCTACTCGGCAGCCGCGATACGTACGCGACATGCGCTACACAGACCAAAAAGTTTGAGACGATGTAATAAAAGTTTCACTTTAAAAAAGATATATCATCAGTTTTGCGAGAAAAGTCAAGAAATGATAGCTTTACTACTCCAGGGCCCAGACCTATTCTAACCATGAAAATGATTGACTTTTCAGTTTTCACACTACCTAGGCACACCTAAAAATCGCAATCCTCATTACACTCAACAAGTGAAACCACATCCCACAGTAAGATACGAGCCTAGATGAAATAATTTACAAGCACTTTCCCACGCGCGCCGAAGGTCGCTCACGATATCGTCGGTACGATACGATCTCTCATGTGGAGTTCACGGCTGTCTTGCTAAATTAATCAATATTTGAATATGAGTTTATTTAGAGTTGGATTGTTTTGTTAGGAACTACTACTGGGTACGTCGCGGTCGTGTTAATTTAAATTACGCTGAATAGTGGTAGAGTGCAAACTTTTTCTTGGTTGGTTGGTGACTGACGTATTTGCCGTACTGGGCTAACAAACAGAATAAAATAACTTCAAGCTATGCTTTATAATAATATTTTATCTTTCAACGCGTTATGCTTATAGGTACACAGTGTTTTAAACTTTCTTCTTCAAGTAAAATATTTCTGTAGTTTCCATATGTTTTTAAATAAATGCATCCGTCCGACATTAAAGTTTCTGGACTATTTACCGGTTCTTAAAAAACATAATTAAATTTCTAGAATAACATTCAACAAGTAATAAAACTAGATTAAATGTACTTCCAAAATATTTCTGGTTTTAGCAGATCAATTTCCGCCATTAATTTTCAAGTAACCTTTACAACCCTGATTTTTTCAACCACATAATCATAGAATCATAGATAGTTACAAAGCTTAGAGATCTGGTCTTATCACAGACAGTCCAATCAAATTTAATGCCTCCAACATTCCTCAGTTAATTGTCTCCTACGGGAGGGACAGCTAATCCCCTTAATGGTAACCGACTCTGGTTGGATTCGACACGGCCCGCTCTGTTGTGATCCTTCCTCGTAATCGACGATATGAATTATAAGCGACCAAAGATTATTTGACAGATGCGTCAATAGGAATTATTTTTATTCGTATCTACTTCTCATAGAGTACAAGGAAATGTATTTACTCATTTTATGTATTGAAACACGTCATGTTAATACTTTAACGATAAAAATCCGTGTACACTACTTCAATAGCACTAAATATTTATCGAACAATCTTTTCTATTAAGCTCTTTATCAAAAATCAAAAACAATTTGTAATGAAGTATGGCTCACAGGCACAGCGTAGGTAATAATAAATGACATCATTTTTCATAATCGCTAATTCATTCGCGCCATTGTTCCGACATAACCAAAAGATAAACATACATCACGCGCAATTAAGACGTAAACGAAAATTGTAATGTATCTAGCTGTCAAAACAAATCAATGTTTATATAATCTGTATTTATTGGCGGCTATTTGGCGGCTATACATCTGTTTGACAGTTCATTAAGAAACAACATAATTATTATTTTTCCCGGCAATTTATTATTTGTCTGAAAAATTAAGGTTCTATTTGCGATAATTATGTTCAGTTTTGACAAAGAATTGCGTTTGATTTTAATGTATGAAAAAGTTTATAACATATTGTCAATTCTCACTCAATGAAATTAATTATATTTGCAAACAACAAATTCTTGTAGTTTCGTGATACCGTAAAAAATAAATATATCAATTTCTTTAATGCATCCGTAACACGATACGTTTTATAAAAAGTACAAAAGCAAACAGTTTCATGCATCAAAAACGTATAGTATTTATAAATTTGCATATTATTTCGCGCGGGAAAATTGGCGGCATTATCGTCCATAACTAACTTTCGATTCGTTCGTAATTGTACGCTTCGTGTTTTATTCTTCATTTTAATGCTAATTTTCAATTATACAAGGGTTTGCTGAAACATTTAATTTGGCGCGTTTGGTGTAATTTCGCACACTTACTTTTCCTTTATTTTGAATTTAAATTTAAGAAAAGTGTAATGCAAGGTGAGTAATTGAAGTGTTGCTAATAATTGAACTAAAATTGGCTTTTTATTGTTTATAAAAATCGTGTTTCCATAAGAAACTCGTCATGCAATGGCCTTATTACTAAACAATACACACCTTCATATTATTCTCTTCTATTAAACCTATACAT
This sequence comes from Colias eurytheme, assembly GCA_907164685.1. Classification (NCBI taxonomy): domain Eukaryota; kingdom Metazoa; phylum Arthropoda; class Insecta; order Lepidoptera; family Pieridae; genus Colias; species Colias eurytheme. The sequence continues at coordinate 22,585 of CAJQZN010033652.1, forward strand.
TACTATTTCATGGTCCTAGCGGATGCTTCTATCTCCAATGCTTCACGTGCTCTGCAATAAAAAATAAAACACAGAATTTGAGATAAAAATCCCTTCGTATCGCAAATGATATAACAGTATCGGATATATTATACCTTAATACTATCCTTAAAGAGGAGCCTGATGTTATATAAGGCAGGTGCTTTAATCTTCTCGTCTTCTCGATGCGGTTGAATGAGCTCTAAAGGTATGAACACAATTACGTGCACGCTCGATTAAAAATTTAAATAAATTAGCGGCGAGCTTTGGTACCGAATTCCAGGTTTTTAATAGAAGAATTAAATTTAATAGAAGATAGAATGTAAGAGGCAATACGTACAATATAACTAAATTTCACTTTAAAACATGTTTAAATCGGGAGTCAATCTACGTCTCAATCTTTACCAATATCGTTTCGTGAATTTCTAATATATTCATTTCATATCGGTTCAATTACATATGGATACAACGTGTCCACTATTATGTTAGTGAACTTAGCAGATCATTTTTAGCAGATCAAAAAAAAA
>CAJQZN010033654.1:0-10109 GCA_907164685.1 Colias eurytheme
AGTGTTAATACAGGTAGATTACAATTTGCATGTTACATGTGTCGAAAAATTGTGTAGATTGTAATTAGACTGATTCATGAGGTTTTATTATGTTGAATAATTGTGATTGATTTTTTATTTGATTGATCCATTCGCTTGTAATTGAACGCATTATTTCTAATTAGACTGTAATGCAATAAATTACATTGCAATTATGTATTATGTCAGGAATGTACTCTTCCCACGTCAGGTGCCCGTAGCGAACCGACTGAGCTCTTATTCCTATATACTTTGTAAATAAACCGAACCTATGCATTATTGTCTGGTCAATTATAATCTATCAATGAGAAATCGTTAAATTGTGAAATGGGAATTCAGTATGATACGATAGGTACGATTTATTTAAAAGTCAAAATTTTTGAACGTTTGTAAATCTGAGGGAGTTAGAATATTTTATCTAACAGTTAGTACAATGTTTATGTTATATTAACATGAAAACTACAATGTTGATCAATAACTGTTTTCTTATTTACGTACTATTCTTACGTAAAACCTCCATAATAAGCTTAACCCTACTTTTCCTTACAGGGTATCAGTGGTATACTAGCAGACGAGATGGGTCTAGGCAAAACGGTCCAATGTATAGCATTTCTATGCCATGTGGCTGAACGACTCGGTGTATGGGGACCTTTCCTGGTGGTGTCTCCGGCTTCTACACTTCATAATTGGCAGCAAGAAATGCAGAGATTTGTACCGGATTTTAAAGTGGTAAGTTATAGTATATGTAGGTTTTTTTATTTAAATTTAAATGTTGTTAAATTTGGATACTATTATTCAGTCTCTTTGACAAATTAAATACAAGTAGGGAATCTTAAATATCCGCATTGCCTTTGGACTGTAGTAAAAATTATTAGAGATATACTTTTAAACTTGTAATACTGAAATGATTTAAAAGAGCAACTATGGAGTTTCTTGCCGATTCTTCTCCATAGATACTGCTTTCCTAATCGGTGGTAAATTTTAAAAATATGTATCTTGACGTTTCAAAAGTGCCTCTCGAAGAAGTCTAATTGAATAAATAAATGTTTGAGTTTGAGTTTGAAACATGGCTGCACTGAGGTGCCACTGAGGTCGTAATTGCTAAGATATTTAGCACCGTAATGAGCGCCAATTTTCCCCCTATTTATCTCATAATTTCATTTAAGTCCATCTCCCACATATGTTCTTGTACACTGAATCTTAGCCACATTACTCTAAAATATCATCCCCACCAGGTACCATACTGGGGCAGTCCCAGCGAACGTAAGATCCTCCGTCAATTCTGGGAACGTAAGGACCTGCACACACAGCAAGCTGCCTTCCACGTGGTTATCACATCGTACCAGATTGTGGTCTCCGATCTCAAGTACCTGAACCGTGTGTCCTGGCAGTATATGATTTTGGACGAAGCGCAAGCTATAAAAAGCTCGGCTAGCATGCGGTGGAAACTGTTACTGGGCTTTAGTTGCAGGAATCGGTTGTTGTTGTCGGGTTAGTATATATAAAATATACATAAATTAAAATGTGTATTAGAAGAAAGAAAGAAAGAAAAACCACATATTACTTTTAACTTTGAATGAAAGTGTGAAAAAATTTTCATTTATTCACATACATTTTCCTTATTATATATTAGAATTAAAGATAAATATGATTATATTATTTAGAAAGATTGGTGTGTTAAAAATTTTGTAAGATTTTTAACAATTATTTTACGTAAGATTGATCGAAGATTTTACGTGAGATAATGTATTTTAATTATACATAATACATATACATATTAATATGTACCATATATTATATACATATTTATATTTACCATAATTTAGGTCTTCACGTCTATTATTATTATTATAATAAACATATTTTTTATTTTAGGTACACCAATACAAAACAGTATGGCGGAACTATGGGCGCTACTACATTTCATAATGCCGACACTTTTCGACTCACATGAAGAGTTTAATGAATGGTTCTCTAAGGATATTGAAAGTCACGCGGAAAATAAGAGCACTATAGATGAAAGTATGAAATTTTATTATTAATTTTTATAATAAAAAAAAAACGAAATAGCATTTACAAAATGAAAATAACAATAAGTTCGTCATTTTTTTAAGTGCTTGAAAACGTAAAGAAGACTTTTAGGGAGAAATTTTATCGTCAACTTTTAAAAATTAAATATTTTCTTCCATTCGTTTAGTAGAAAAAATAATATTCTTAAAAAATAATTGCATTATTTTTCGATGAGTTTTAAATGAAAATTTGTTTCAGAACATTTATCGCGACTGCATATGATATTAAAACCGTTTATGTTGCGGCGAATAAAAAAAGACGTAGAAAATGAGTTATCAGACAAAATTGAGATTATGGTGCATTGTCCACTTACTATAAGGCAAAAATTATTGTATATAGGTAAGAAATATATTAAATAAGTTACTATTAAATACGTTTAGTATAAGTATTTGTGTATTCACTATTTTAAATTATTGTTTTACAGCATTAAAAAAGAAAATTAAAATTGAAGAGTTATTACATTACACAATAGGATCGGAATCGGGACATAATGTTGACAAAAACTTTACCTCAAATCTTATGAATTTAGTTATGCAATTTAGGAAGGTGAGTGTAACACATTATTTTCTAGATTTCTTTGGTCAATGTGGTGTCTATGAAAGGTTTGGTGTGAAGAAATGATAAACATTTCTTTACTAGATAATTAAATGCCTTTTTCATTGTTTTAGTTTTATTATATCTATTAGATGCTACATTAAATGGCAAAAGTAAATCAAAATTCACATCTCTATTTGTTGCATTCTATTGAAATTATAACTTGTCTTTATTTATTTTTCGTAATTAGACTGTGCATGTCTTTGCATCTCAACATTTATTTATTCTATTAGACTTCTAGAAGCACTTTTGAACATATTTCGTCATAACATATTTTTAACATTGACCACCGATTCGGAAAGCAGTATCTATGGAGAAGAACTGGCAAGAAACTCTGTAGTTATTCTTGTCTGTCATCATTTGTTAAGGGGATTACTATCACAGTTGACAGATATATACTACGTACATACAGTTAGGAAACTAAGCCCCCCCCATGAAATTATGACGTATAGCTATAGGGCTGTTACTTTTTGATATTTAACCGACTTGAAAAATAAAGGAGAAGGTTATCAATTCGGCCTGTATATTTCTGTTTGCTTTTTTTCACAGTTGATTTTGTGGTAATTTGGAGATAAAAACCCGTCAAAATACAAAAATGGTGTAGCCTAAATATGAATTTACAAGAAGAAAAAATCTGAATTAATACAGCTTGTAAAAGTAAATACGTTTTTATCAGTGCTATATTTCGAAATCTAGTTTTGTTATGGACGCCGAAGGCTATTTAATGTACCTAAATTATTTATAATGCTTGATATTTGTATTATACATATATTCAATAATTATTTTAAACCAGAATTTACAATACTTGTATGTAGGTATACCTACAAAATTATTTTTAAAACGATAAATTAAATTAAATTAAAAAACACAAAATATGCAAAAATAAATTAAAATTATTATTATACTAGCATAGAACCTCTACCTTTTTGTTTTAGGAAGAAAAAGAAAATAGTTTGACAGGCTTAGTGCTTGACAAAGTGGAGACGCCACGTATCGATAAAAATACAATAATTATAATATCTATCTTTTTCTTCCCTAATATTTACGTAATTATGCACATAAATTTAAACAAGATTTTTTTAAGGTTTCCTTTTTTTATATTTTCGTGCTCTTCTAGATTGCGTAAAAAATAGATGCGATCTTTAAACAGACTGGACTCCTAATAGGTACTATTTGTAGCTATCATTTTGATAGAAAATATGTCAACATAATATAAAACTCATACTGCCATATCTATAGAAATTAAAAAATAGTCTCTTTTTAACTTGTAGTCAGATATGGTATTTACAAATATATTTATTGAAAGGGCTACAAACTGAAACAATCGATATTTATTTAATGTGAATTGACATCACTTTATACTTTTTTCCATACTATATTCAAAATCTGTGGATGTGTCACCCGCTACTATCGATCCCCCTCAATACCCTTGTAAACACGCTTGATGGGGGGGGAGCCATTTCGAACATTTTGTATGAAGTTTCCTTACTGTATGTATCTGTATATTGTGTTACTATGGCCAAAACCGGAAAACACCTTATACATATTGAATTTTGTTGAGGAAACTGTTGGTACGATTGTCTTAAAAAAAATATATGTGATACTCAAGGATATAATTAACAAAGTGTATTGTTTACTTTTCAGTTTAGAACGGCCTAAAAATAAAAAAAATACATACAAATCAACCCCTTTTTGAACATAAAACGCATTTTGTTAGGAAAACGGCTACATATTTATACATGAAATTTATACCAAAAAATATGTTATGATATTTGTAACAATTTGTATTGATTGTTTTTTCAATTTTCATTATTATCGTTAAATTATCAAGAAAAAACTCGAATTTATAATAAAACCCACATAAAACCTCACCTCTATTGCATATTTTCGACGAAATTTGACGGTGTCAGTTCGACTCGGACGGGGGACTGTACGTGCGGTTTTTTTTGCAAAATAACGCTAAAATTCACCGAATTGAATGTTTTGTTAAATTAAACCAGATTGTAATAGGTATTTACATGAGCAGTTCATGAAATGAAAGTTAAAAATAGGTATGTAAAGATATAAAAATCTGTTTGTAAATTAGTTTTGTTTTTGAAAGGCGTCATTGAATAATATCCAGTGTTGATAATTTTTGACAGTAAAATATTATCAGAAAACACATACCTATAAAACAGTATCCAGACTTTCCCTGTGCCTTGAATATTTTTTAAAAAAGATTAATTGCTGTTCTATCGTATATTTTAAGGGTCCAAAACAATCCAAAGCCGGGAGATACTGACACAAAATTTTGGGTCATTTGTAACCGGATGGCGGTTCTACAGTGGTCTTAGTACGCAATGACAAAAAGAAAAATCATGGTCAGAACAGTGGTACCGGCATACTAGTCGCGTGGGCGTTAGTCGAACTCGTCGGATAAATTACGGAAGGCAAACGATTTGTAACACAAAAATTTTAGGATTTACCGATAGCCCATAAAAAAGAAGTAGGCGGTAGTGTCATGCCATACTTTTCCGGTGTAATTTACAGCCCACAATACCGACGTGAATGCGTTGATTTAAAAAAAAAATTCAACCATTTGTACCAGGCTAATTTTTGCACAGGTAATCATCGTCCAGTAGCCATGTACGAAAATCGCCATGCCATACTTTTCAGACAGTTCCAAATGGTCGCCATACCGCCGAAAATCAGCAATTTTTTTTTTATATTGTATAAAATCATTTAATTTTATATTATTGTATAAAATCGTAGGAAAGTCAAAACTGACATAAACGTATAGCAACATTTTTAGCCGACGCCATTATAGGACGAAATTCTCAATTCAACTGAATTTTTTGTTGGTTCCTTTACCTCCGCACTTTTAACTGGGTGAACCGATGATTTCTTCTACACTAATATTATAAAGAGGAAAACTTTGTTTGTTTGTTTGATTGTAATGAATAGGCTCATAAACTACTGGACCGATTTTAAAATTCAGTTCACCATTCAAAAGCTGCATTATCCACAAGTAATATAGGATAGGTTTTATCCCGGAAATTCCACGGGAACGGGAACTATGCGAGTTTTTCTTTGAAACCGCGGGCGGAGCCGCCGGCGGAAAGCTAGTGATTCATAAAAATATAATTTATATAACAATAATTCCTTTGCAGTGACTCTCCGAGGAAAAAAGAAATAGATTCGTGTTACAAATTTTAAAATCATACATAGAACATTTCCATCGACAAGGTTTTCTGGTATTTATAATCTACCGCCTGACAACTTAACCTCCCCTCCAGTTGGTTAGTTGTCAGTCGATCGCTTACATTTTTTGAAGAGACGATCAGCGAGCCAATTGATCTTAAACAGCCGACCAGTGCGGTCTATAAGTGCCATAGCCGTGCCTTGTGATTTATGTAAGATTTAAGAAAACTATCAAGTGAATGTACCAAGTGAAGGAATAATAAAATATGAATTGTGACGAACGCGTTTTTATTCTACAACCCAACATTCGGGATAATAATAATCAAATAAGGCGTCATTATAAATATATTTTTAAGAAAAACGAAGGTTTTTTCAGTATTATTTTTTTGTTAAATTTTTACTTCACGAAAGCGAAAACTCTTCTGAAGACGTCAACTCTCTGGAAAATCTGTTTAATCGGAGGATTTTAATAAGATACTAGATAATATGTCGCAGTCATCTGCTATTTGATTGAAGACTAGAGCGATTATTGAATGACCACATTTAATTGAATGACTAAAGAACAACTCGTCATCCAACAATATGCCGAACGTTCTATCCGCTCTGTTCAAAGGGCTATAAATTCGCTAACTAGTTGGACGTCGTGAGTGATGCTTGTTAAATCAACGTTCGGCCTAGTAATCCAAACAAATATCAGATTTAATCAGATGTCGGCGATGTCTTATAGACACAAATAATGGAAACAATGCTAAAAAACATAAATTTAAAGTTACAACATCATAAAAAATTGATTTGATCGGAGCCCTCAGTGCGCGAGTCTAACTCGTACTGGGTCGGTTTTATTTCCTTCTCGAATACCTTTAATCTTCAACTGTACTATAATTTTCCTGTTGCCATGACATGGTGGTACTGATCTACACACGTCACATGCATTTTTTCCAAAGCCACAACAAAATAAATTATCCAAGTTTGCACCCTTATAAAACCAATTCCAAGTTGCCCAATTTCTTCCTTGCCCGCACCAACATAATATGTATAAGACTGTTTAACTATAGCGTTGAACATTGTAATAGACCATAGATACCGACACAACTAACACTGTATTATTTGAACGGAAGGTATGACCCATATTATCAGTCATAGTCATAGGCTCTGGTAACTTCAGTCGCAGGAAAATCACTCATTTTGTAATGTGTTCAAAGATAAACAGTAGAAAAAAATAAACTCAGTTTAAAACACGTTATATAATATTTTTGATTTGAAGCTGCTATATAGTCGATAAATAGGCACCAAACTCTTAAAGGGGTATAATATTTTAATGTTTAAAAATCGAAACACATTTTATTTCTCGTCATCATTTCAAAGACGTAAGGGATTTAAAAAATTAACCCCGAACTAACTACAAAATACATAACAAGTCGAAAAAAACGTGATTTCTTGTCCGTTCCCCTATTTTTTTCGGTGTGTGTAGGTTGCATGCATGTATTCCTACTAGGTATGAAGAGATATACAGAGAACGCTAAATACATTTGCCTGGTCACCATTACCATTCGATACACCATGACATGGTTGAGGCCGTTCTATAGAATTACGTCAAATAATGTAAGTACTCCATCTTTTATATCTCTGTAGGTGAGATGTTCTCCACCCTAGCCATCATCAGGTCTCCAGAATATAGTAGAGTCCGTGTTGAATAAAATTAATTTCTAAATCGGTGTTTTCTTAACTGTTCCCCACTCTAGAACTTATAATTACTTGCTTAGTCATTTTAAGGTCTCCAGAATGGGTCATGTAGTAGAGACTTTGCTTATAACGGTTAATGTTGAAAGATGAGTCTTCCTACATTACATTTACAACATACATAGTACACAATATTTACTATTCATAAATGTAATATGTTACTGCCTCTCAGAGAAAACATAAATTAGGTAGAAACCACTAACACATTACGATACAATACGATACAGTATACAATTCCATAATCTTTGGTCACTTTTACTTCAACAACGATGTATATTTATAGAGGGCGGTTAAAAAAACAAATTCAAATGTAGTGACAGAATCATTAAGGTCGTTGAACCGTGTAATTGCCTTAAGTCTTTATTGTGTAATGGCTAACTAATCGGTCCTTCTACAGTATTAAAGAATTTTTTGATGACAAGAAATAAAATTATGATTGACAAGCTAATTTATATAAGTAATAATTTTGTAATTAACATTGATAATTTAATTGGACCCATTGTTTTATATAAAATTATAAAATTTGCATGCTGTTTTTTAATGACGGCTAAACATGTTGTACCTACTATGTATAAGTAAAAATGTAACATCTAAAATACCATGTTTAACGTATATAAAGAATTATGAATTATGAATTATGTACTTTCTATTGAACTCAATAACGTCTTTATTACCAGGTATGCAATCACCCAGAACTATTCGAACGGCGCGACGTCAAATCCCCGTTCGCGATGCAAGTCGACGACTACAATATACCAAAGATTATTGCCGAAGACTGTATCTTACTCCGTTCCATACCTTCAAAACGACATTTACTGTATAATAAACTTAGTGTGCTAATAACTGAATATGTGCACAGAAGTGTTTGTGAAAGTGTTAGTGTTAGTGACAAGTGTTTTTCGTTTATGAGATTCATGGATTTGTCACCAATGGAACTGTATAGAGTTATGGTGTGTGGGTGGCTGTATGCGTGAGTATTTTTGTAATAATAATATGTAGTACATAACTTAATTTTGTTAATAATGTGTTTAGATCACCTTTCTCTAAGAAATTTTGTAAAACTTGTAATGAACATCTTCTCGCATATTAGTGTAAAATGAAAAGTTAATATTTTTAACCAATCTTTTCAATCTTAAACTTAAATCGAAATGGTTAGTTTGTCAAAAGTTACTAAATATTGAAAAAAATTGTTTGTCTGTAAATGTAAAGTCCGTTTACTGACGATAGTTGAACGTGACAACGTCCGATTGTGCCTATTTGTCGCTCGTTCCGCGCTCTCGCTTGCACTTCAAGCCTTACATGGAACGCCTCAGAGCGAGGTAACGCCGCATGAGTCATGTTTTTTCGTGCGTGCAGCCGGTTCTACCGAATTATAAGAAGTTGTCATGTCAAAAATGAGTAAAAGGCAGTGTGCGCCGCGCTCGACAGTCGCTCCATACCCCGCACTATCCCAGTTTAGTGTTGACCTTGGTTTTTAAGATGTGTTAGTATCGATAGCGTAATATCGACTAATACACATCTCTAACTTGAACATTAACATTCCTTAAAATTCCTCGGAGCTCGCGCGCGGACTGTAGACATCTCTTTATCTCTTACTTCCAACATTATTCTATTTCAGTATGTTACACATAGAAGATAGTATAGAAAAGTACGAAAAATTACGTCACAGGCAAGAATGGTGGTACGACAGTGATACAGAAAGAACTCAAGTATTTGACAAAGTTATGAGCAAACATATGTTATTAGTATGTCCTGATGGTGATGTCTTAAAGAGGAGGAAACATGACTCTACTGTGTGGAGAGATTTGCTGTTCACAGATCCGTTGTGGATTGAAGGTAATATAATCCATACTAATATTATAAATGCGAAAGTAACTCTGTCTGTCTGTCTGTTACTCAATCACGCCTAAACTACTGACCCAATTTGCATGAAATTTGGTATGGAGATATTTTGATACCCGAGAAAGGACATAGGCTACCTTTTATTGCGAAATATGTAACACGGGCGAAGCCGGGGCGGACCTCTAGTTAATAATAAGATGTCAATAATCTACTATATAAAAATAAGTCGGGTTTTCCTTCCTGACGCTATAACTCCAGAATGCACGAATCGATTTCCACGGTTTTGCATTCGTTGGAAAGGTCTCGGGTCCGTGAGGTTTATAGCAAAAAAAAAGGTGTCTCTGATGGCGAAACGGAGTTCGCCCAGTTTGCTTGTTTTGTATAAGTATTGACGTTAGTTTAGAGATGTATGTGAAATATTCAAGAAATGTTTGTAATGATGTAATGGCAAAAAGGCTTATTTATTATTCCTTTTTATAACTAACTAGCTGCTCCGAGCGGTTTCACCCTCTGGCTCCACTCCTGTTGGCCGTAGCGTGATGATATATAGCCTATAGCCTTCCTCGATAAATGAGCTATCTAACACCGAAATAATTTTTCAAATCAGACCTGGCCCAGTAGACAAAGTAACAATTACAAAACGATAACGAAGTTAGAAATCGCAA
>CAJQZN010033655.1:0-34353 GCA_907164685.1 Colias eurytheme
CTACTTTTGAGGGATCGTTGCGATTCAGTTACGTCTCTATATTCTACAAATAATGTGTCACTGCTAATTTTAGTTTTATTTATTCGTGATAGCTAATTTAAATTATACCTTACTCATATGCAAGCTATGAAAAACTTTTACTTTTTAACTGACTGGTTTACGTATTTGTTTCTGAGCTATATTACTCTTCAAAGCATTTAAATGAATTTTGTGACACCTGCCAAGTAATCATTGCTTTCCGTTTCTTTTTTAAATTAAAATATGAATAAAATAAGCCGTATAGTCCAACAGAATTTTATAAACAAAAAAATGCATGTTTGATTGATCTGATTCTTAACGACACAAACACACGCATAAATTCGGCCCATGATTGCATGTTATCAGATTTTCCAAAATAAAATTATACAGCATGATAACACGGTTTCTGTTCACAACAATAGAGCATGCGTCGCGGCGGACAAAGCAACGTCATCAATTTTAATCTGTGCGACAATTGCGCGATGACAAATGTCAACGCGACACTCATTCATTACGCGCACGAACGCACGCGGCCAATTTCAAAAAAAAGCGCGGCTAATAAAGGGTTAAGCTTCGTATTATTATTGCTCCAGCGGTAGTCAGATTATTTTAAATATTCATATTTTACTCATAATCATAATCCACCCGCTTATCTATGTTTTGTATGAATTCATAATGATTTATAAAAAACCAGTGAAAACATGTCACGTGGCAACTGGTACCCTTTCGTTGCTTATTAAACACATTGAATGATATAAAATAGTAAGTATATCAGCACCTACACAAAACATTATAAAAATAAAAACGACAGATGCATATGAAACATATGAGAAATCAATCAATACCCATTTCATATAACCTTAATTTCAATACATAACTTATCTCTAGTATGCCGAATCCATTAATCCTTTGGCAGAGCCCGCGTTATCAAATTTGTGAATGAAAGAATCGACGGGCTCGGATAAATATGCTATCAATCATGTCTTGCGCAAGAGGCCCGGAGCATTATGACAAATGCTTGAATGGAGCGACTGCAAATCGATTCTAATTAGGGATAATATTCGAGTCATTGTCGAACAGTTAAGTGCAACACAGCTGATGATGATTGAATAAATGTGGGTATGTACGTACGATTCGACAAGAATTACGATGCAACAAAAAATAAAATTAAATAAAATAAAAATTAAAAATAAAATCGATGAGAATAAGTATTGTGCAAGTAAAGCCTGTCAATGTTATTTATGGACGTATAATAGCTGTGTTTCCCGACTTTCATTTACGCCATTCTTATGGCAATTAAAAAATCGAACGCTTGAGGAAAATACTTTCATAAAAACCCTATAGTTCCTGAAGCACACGACACTGACTCATTAGTGACCCCAGAGTAGAAAATAGACAGTGTCAAAGTTTGAAGCGGATAATTTTATGTAACAGTACGGTAATTACGTGCAATTGGGATCGAATAAATCACGAAACACAGGAGTGCGCCGGAAGCCATGCGTCGTACAGGAAGCTTGAAGACCCTTATTGTAACGACGAACGATAGAGCCTAGATATGACAATAGTCCAAAAGTCAATTATATAAAAAACTAGCTTATCGCCCGTGGCTTCGCCCGCTTTGACTTAAACCTAATAAATTATATACTAAAACCTTTCTCTTGAATCACTCTATCTATTAAAAAAAACCGCATCAAAATCCGTTCCGTAGTTTTAAAGATTTAAGCATACAAAGGGACATAGGGACAGAAAAAGCGACTTTGTTTTATAATATGTAGTGATATAACGTGTATTCGTCATTTTATTTGAATCTCGTAAAATTAAACACAGGAAAATTTACACTTTTTAACTCAGATTAACTACATATATTTATAATACTAGAGGTCCGCCCCGGCTTCGCCCGTGGTACATATTTCGCAATAAAAGGTAGCCTATGTCCTTTCTCGGGTATCAAAATATCTCCATACCAAATTTCATGCAAATTGGTTCAGTAGTTTAGGCGTGATTGAGTAACAGACAGACAGACAGAGTTACTTTCGCATTTATAATATTATATGTATTTTGTGTTTCCCTTGGACTTTAACTTATCGAGGTTCTACTGTATTTATGCATATTAGTAGATTATGCATTTCATATGTTATTTCATTCATAAAGCACTTAATAATATTATTAATATTCAGGAAATTGTATTCAAATATAAGTTAGTGTAATTAGAAGGACTGATGGTAAAGGTTTTCTAAATGTAATTTTATCATATTAATATCATTGACGTCATATGCTTGCATTTTACTATGTACTATTTTCAGAATATTCGTTTTATAAATGAATTTAAGTGAATTATTAATTGTATTGTAATTGTATTATGATTAGTTACAGCTAAGCTACACTTTATATTTTAATTTTCATGTTTTTACTTATTACACACAATATGATAAATATGATTTTTCTTTAACTAAGACGAAGGCGTATCCAGTGATAAATAATGATTTCCACCCCAACATTATATGGCATATGCGTGATTTTTCACAACGCACGTCGCGATTTATCTAAATTAAATATCGCATGCGCGCGTGCCGCCCGCGCCGTGTGCCTTGTGATTTTTGTTTCAAATACAGTGTGATTTTTATAATTTTTAATGTATAATTAAATAAAAATATGGATAGTTAAATCTAGTAAGATTTGTAAAAGGGAATGATTGCAAGTTTAGTTTATAGGTGATGTTATAATTTTAAATTTAAATACCATTTATCTATTAAATTTAGTTATATACATATTTATCGTATTTCAGTTGGACATTCGACTTTGTTATTAAAATAAATACATTACGATGCTTTTTATAAAAATTTAATTCAATAATTTGCCTACTTAATTTACCTACTTGTTGTAACTAAGTTTTACACCAAAATTCCCACTACAACACTAGATTCTTATATGGTCAAATTATGATCAACCTGTATAAGGGTGTCACACGTGTGACGCAGGTGACTCCAATTAACTGCTGGTCAGAGTCAGTTGCCGTGACATGAGCGTGATTTTCAACGGGTGGACAACGGTGCTTTTATATGTATATAATAATAATGCTATGTGAATATGAGTCAAAAATGCATTGGGATATAATTGATGTTATATTTAAATTAAAATGTGAATATTTTGCATTTTTCAATCGGTAAAACACATCTGAACGCATTGTTAGTGTTATAACAGGGATATTTTATATCCGTTTCTCTAGTCTTAGAAAATTCAAAATAAAACTTAATTATTGAAAAGGACACTTACCGAATATGCGATTAAAAATCTTATCAAAAATATCAATTACAATTTTTTTATGTAATTTTGCAAGAAAAATATTTTTAAACATTTTATTAACTTACCACCAGCGGCCAGCACATCTTGCAACGGCAGAGGTGTCCTAGGTCCTAATAACAGTTCTTGTCCTGACGGGATATCACGGGTTACTTTGTACCAAATCTGAAAATTTTAGAATACAATCCTTAAACTAACGGTTTTTTGAGTTGTATTTAAAGGAAGGAATATTTTTTATGTATAAAGGATCTTTCTACATAAATGAGTACGTCCCTTGTTTTATGATGCCTTATGTTGCAGAGGCAAATTTATACCTATACATGAAAACAAATAAAAATAAGAAACTCCACTGAAAGAGTATATTCATATCTACCAATTATGTATAAGTTTCAATGTAGGTACTATTTAAAACAATTGCCGTGTGAAAAACAATTGACTCTACATTTGATTTCACTTTTAACTATCTGACTTCAATTCAAAATTAAATCATATCATACCTTAATTTTTATATTTTATGTAAAGTTCAGTTCATAGGGCAAACATCAAATAGCATTTAACCTAAAGGGGGCAGAGTGAATCTAATCAACGCATCTGTTCGCTCCCCTCTGATCGGAAGTAGGTCACAGTTGTTCGCGGGAACACCGATTTTCTACCGGAACTTACCAACGTACATTCAAATTTTTATTGGGGTGAAAGACGCGGTTTTAATGAGGGTTGTGATTCGTTTGAGTTAATTGTTCTTTAGATGGTAATTGTAGTTTCGCGCGAAAAACTTAATTATAGCACTTTTTAGTGAATGCAATGCCTACAAGCACAGGCACATAGTAAAGGCTTTTCTAATTTTTTCTCAGGATAAATTTCAAACAAATAATGTTAAAGATTTTAAAATAGTACAAGAATATTGAAAATTTATTTTTATAAAAATTAATTGCTGCTCAATAGTCTCGTTATAACTCGGGAACGGTTGGACCGATTTAGCTGATTTTGATTTTGAAATTTTTGTTGTAGTGCAGAGAAGAAACTTAAAATATAAGTAACGGGTAAGACGAAGTTTACAGGGATATCTAGTTAGGTACATAAAAATATTAAAAATATACATAAACGTACTTGTCCAGCGAGTAACAAATGTTGAACATTAACATCGTGCGAATAGTTCGTAGATCGCACGAATTTCAGCCAATTCGACTTGTCTGTAGTACCATCCAGCCAACCTCGGACACCATTCTTGCCGAGTACCTGAAAATATACAATTATTTAATTTTAAAACTTAAGTTTTATTCGTTTGATATAAGCGCCATCTATTAGAACATAGCAGAACTACAACGTCTTGATGAAACGCACAGTGCTAACATTCATGTTGACATTCCTTTTTTGTGGCAAAGTGAAAACAAAACTATCACAAACATATTTATTCACAATATAAATTATGTGAAAATATTTTTTTTATATAAATTAAATTATTTTAACAATAAATTGTAACATGGAAAAGCTATTAAGATTTCCTACTCTGTTTGACAGCGCCATCTGTCGATACCTATCAATAAATATAATTCTGCGGCTTCATAATAGATGGCGCCATTAGTCGTTGTCAAATCTGTTGAGATCGTCACAGCTTGGCCATTTATCACTAAACCACCCTTGATAATTTATTTTGCATGTGATGATAATAATTCTTATTTTTACTTTGTACGTTCACTTACGTATCATTGAATTACCAAAATTTTACGTGTTTTGAAAATGTAAGACTATTTTTAATTATGTAGGTAACTAACTAGTTACTTTGTTAAAATTTTATCTTACCTCACTAAATATCAACATAATATAAAAAAGCAACATTATTTTAGTTTATATTTAACCTAAAAAAATACCTGTAGTTATTTTATGATATTTTACAGCTGCACTCCTTTTTATTTATGTAAAAATTCGTTGTTTACAAAAACATATGATATATTTACAAAAACTCAAAAGGTATTCAAAATAAATAAAAGAAATTGTGTCTACATCGTATCATTGTTTACATCAAGGGAGTAAATTGTTCAAATTAAACATAATTCCGCATAAGTAAAACAAGGGAGTTTGCTTGTACTCGAAAACGAGGGTTGCTCTAACCTACAATTTCCATCAGACACTTCACATTACGTCTGCATACAGCAAATATAATATGAAATAAAACTCCATAAATAACCCAGGCAATAACAGCCCTTGTATAGCAGGGAATAAAAGGCTATAATCGGAAAACAAAATTTTGCTCTCCAATTGTAAAGATTGTAGAGCATTTTCGATTGAGTCATAATAGCCAATAATAGGCCATATTTTATAAAAGATGTGTTCTTTAATAGAGAGTTTATATGTTTATTTATTGCTTTGATCTATCGATTAGTAGGTAGAAATATGTGAAGACCGTAAACCGACCGTAACCGTAAAGGAAAATATTCATAACTTTACCGCGAAAAATTTGAACAATCTTTTATTATATTCGAGATAATTTGAATCTAATAAAATACGGTTGACGCTTTATGATTATAAAATAGTAATGAGAAGAATTTATTACACTTAACAACAATATCTCGCTAACAACAAATCGAATACTCGAGAAACAAGGTGCGTCTAATTTAGCGTAAAATTAAAACGCAATCCCCAACGGCGGAAAAAATATAGAAAATTACTTGAAAAATAAAAAGCATCTGTTACACAATAAAAGTATCATAGCAAGTAAGGTATTAATCAAAGTTCAAGTTTGGAAACCCTCCTTACGCGTCACCGGCAAGCCTTTACGCAGCATTTATCACGTTATTAAAACTACGTCGGGTGTAGTAAAAAAGATAATTATCTTAAACCAACCCTCGTCTTAGCTAGGGCTGCTTCAGACGAATTTCATGCTCAATTTACGTTGCACTGCGTACAATTTATGAATGGCGTTGCTTTAAATAATATACATTAACGCTTGAGTACGTTATTAAGACGTTATAACTATAAGCTTTTATTGTTTTACGTAAAATGCACTCAGTTAAAAATTTTATTCGACTATTATTTAAAAAGTACTGCTTTCGAATATTCGTTTTTAAACTCTACGTTTTTGTAACTCTACTTTGTGTTGTTATAATTTTAAAATTGAATAAAAGACTGCAATGTAATAACAATGTTTTTGTGATATATTTAATTAATTGGACTTGATGAGCATATCCACTATTCAACTGTGTGAAATAATAATCAGTTTGTATTACCTTAAGATAATTTTATCGTTATTTTCCTCATTACCTACCGCCAAAGATAATTTAATACTTTATAGCCTACTAGATTTCCGCCTGCGGCTTCGCCTGCGTTTTCAAAGAAAACCCGCATAGTTCTCATTCCTGTGGGATTTCCGGGATAAAACCTATCCTATGTGTTAATCCAAGTTACCCTCTATATGTGTGCTAAATTTCATTGTAATCGGTTCAGTAGTTTACGCGTGAAAGCTATACATACATACAAACCTTTCCTCTTTATAATATTAATAAGTAAGTATAAGTATAGATACTTATAGATACAACGGTAATTACGTTAAAGAGGCAACCCTACATTAGTAAAGGGTACAGAGGCAGCACATGCACGCAATCAGTCATCGATGTGCCCAGTGGATCGCGGACACTAGCCTCGACACTGAAATATGAGTGTCCGCTGTTGGCGACACTTATGGATTGCACCGAACATCGTACTCAAATATTGTAACCGAATATTAATATGTTTTGACAACGGACACGGAACAAATTGTTCTATTTAAACGTAATATGTATACACATGCATGTATTTTTATAATGGCATATTCGATATGTTCCCAATTATTGCTATTTGGTAAAAGGATTAATTAATTTCAGACTGGTTTAAAAACGTAGGCACGTAAATAAAAATCCCCGGTATTTTTCACCGCATTTATCATCTGTTAAACGGAAGCCGGTTCAGTCGGCACCGCACTGCAGATTATTATAAAAACTCAGTTTGTAATTTAAACGAACTGCGGCGGATCTCATATTTTGCGCGGAGATCGCAATTTCCCAGAATACTCGGAAAAGCTACAAATGTTCGCCACTCGCTCGCGCCGGAAAATTACATTTCATAAATTTTAGTGATGTGCCAGCAGGTTTATCGATGTTTATGGCTGTTTCGTTTTCATATTTCTAGCCCAAATAATAATGTTTTACACAAAATGGCTTGTACTAATACTAATACTTCGTCGCTGACGTAAGTTGAAAAGTATTTGTAGAGCTTTTACGCTTATAATATTAATTATTATCAATGAATCAATCATTATCAAATGTATCAATGAGATATTCTTTATCTCTGCGTGATTAAAAACACACCACCTTTAGGAAATAAATTGAACATTGATCAAATTATCTATATGCAACCTATAAACGTCACAAAACATATTATTTCCATATAAAAGAGGCAAATACGTCTTTATCTTTATAAGTCGTGCATATTTAGATACTACTGTCTTTACTATCTATTTAAACATGCAGCTTATATATAATATTATTATATCAGCACTCTAAATCTATCTTCAAAATTGTCATACACTAAAAATACCCTATTATCTTATCCTTAATACTTTACAACAACTTCCGTTCGAATCTTAAACAGCAAACATTTACAAGATTCCCATTCTGAATCGAATATCAGTCATTGCTGTTAATCAACTGCCCAACAAACATAGTGCACAACTGGTACTCAATCCTATATGAAGATGTTTAGAACTAGGTCTCACAAATCATCGACAAGGATAGCACAGCACTAGCTACAACTGAAGAGCAGTCGGTGCGGCAGCGGTTATCACGCGTCGTTGCGCGAATCACACGTCTCGTTTCCCAAGATAACAATTTGTACGTTATGTGGTTATATACCGCACCACGCCTGCGCCAAATTGGACTGACTACATATGTGGCCTCGTTTGAAGATTATACATTTAATTGAAACTTTTAGGTTAGCTTTTGAGTTTTGAATAGATGTAGGTACATTGAACTCTTTAGCTGGTGCAAGGCTTTTAGGCTTTCAGATAACGCTTAGTTTCTTATTTAGACTTCTCGGCGATTTAAAAATTTCTTAATCGTAATATTTAATAAAATATCATAATGTTATGTTGCAATTATTCAAAATCAAGACATATTCAGAGATCTATTGCGTCACAAAATTACATAGTTGATTAATGAAAATCCAGCACGTTTTATCTATAAAACGCCCGCTAACTTCCGAAACTACCAAGAAACAACCCTCTAGTTTTTCTATAATCGCTGTCCACATTTCAGACCTGAAGTGAGGAAGCGCGTTTCCTTAGCTTGTCTTCGCTATCAGCAGGAAAAAGTATTACTTCCGTGACTGTCAGCGAGAAACCCCATTTTTATACGAGAACCTATTATTTTATAGGGCTTTTTTCCTCATTAAGGCTAACATAGCTGTTTCCGTCCCGTAAACTGTTACAACACTTTGAAATATCTTATCCATTGATCATTGTCACCGTAACCCGAACAAATTATTGAGAAATTAGGATATGTTTCTTCGGTCACGTTTCGAACATTAAAACGGAGACAAAACGGCCTAATTCCTAACGCGACAAAATATCCACGAACCAATGCTATCATTGCGCAAAAAAACTAAAACATAACCAGGGAATTTGCACTCGGATAAAGCTTTGGCACACGAATTTGGTCGCTAAGTTCTGGTGAATAAGAGCTAGTGGTTTTTTTAATGTGTCCAGTGTCAAAAGCAGTGGGTGTCAAATGCGATGTCCCATTGATCTGGTATTAATGGCACCCTATAGATTGGTACAAAGAGCGGCCATCGTGTGTTCAGTGATCGGTGAACAATCGCCACCGCCAATTGTGTATTTTTACGTTATTTGTTTGTAAAAATAACAAATAGAACATCGTGTAAATTTGCTTAGTATATTTTTTGTATTGATGTTAAATGATGACGCATGAAAAAAGTGTTTCTGAATAGGAAATATATTATTGTCTATCTAATTAAAGCATTTTCTATGCCAATAAAACAGTTGAAAGTTAAAAAAATATAATTGAATATTATTCGGGATAAAGGCAAAATTAATTATTTAAAAACCTATTAAAACTTTTTCTCTACCAATAAAAAGGTGAAAACTTGAAAAAAGCTGTTCTAGGTCACATTATTAAAAAGTAGCGTCAGCAAAAAACTGAATAGATCGAATTCCTTCATTTCTCCTGCGAGATGCAAGCTCACATCTGGACGTGTTAAAACGGATTAACCAGAAGATTACAAGCAAAAAACTATTTCAATCACAAAGACACCGAACGCTCGTCACGGTGACAATTGGTGAGATCCGAAATTATTCGGTAAGTTGTAAAAGTTGTTTTTTGGCTATCATTGCTCCCGTTTCGCGTATCGAATTATATGAATTGGGGTGTTCGAATGTGTTTGAACTCATGTGTTTATATTTAGTTAATGTTTTAAACGCTATACCTATAGATAAAAATATATAAAGAATAGGCACCTTCTAAATCGTTACTGTATGAATCAGACGTTATAATTTCTTCCATATCTTATCAAGTTATTGATTCATAAAATAATCTCTTATTAAAATTTGTCTTTCGATGTTAAACTATCATGACGGTGCTATAACGTATATACCTAAATTTTGATCTAGATATCGAGGAAAACTAATTTTAATCGTCGGTTTACA
Source organism: Colias eurytheme (assembly GCA_907164685.1). Lineage (NCBI taxonomy): Eukaryota > Metazoa > Arthropoda > Insecta > Lepidoptera > Pieridae > Colias > Colias eurytheme. The sequence goes on from CAJQZN010033655.1 coordinate 10,010, forward strand.
ATTAGTGCACGCATGAACCGTAAATGTTTTGACATTCAATAAGAATAGTAGCTTATTGAAAAACAATCGCTCGAAAGCGCTGCGTCAAAGTTTGCCTTTTGGCATCCCACGCATCAACAATCGCCTCTGTCGAGTTCCCAGTGTAAACAAGACTTAACCTAACCCAATAATTGGTGCATATATCGCATTGCTTTCGAAGTAATACGTTATTTTGTCTACACGGATGCTGGCGATGGTATTCTAGAAGCCAGAATCGTTTGAACTTTTAGCGCTCTAAAATCTGTATGGCCCAGATTGAAACTTGAAGCAAACGGCCGTGGGTAGAGAGGCCAGGAAATAATGGACGGTCGGTTACATTGTGGTGCGAACGTGCCGTGGCTTCGACTCGAAGCGCTATTATTGTTCTGGCCAGCTCAGATGAAATATTGCTCGACTGGCGCACGCTGTTTTGCGAACGAAAAATATTTGTGAAAATAAGAAGCCGCAGAGACATGGGTCGTGTGTTAACTTTGCAATGAGATTTTATTACACCTCCGTGAACAATGAATTTCGTATATTAATCCCGGGTCTGATATATTGTTTCATAAATACTAATAAGTTTTGTACGTCGTGAAAAATACTGCAGTTAAAACATTTAGTTCAACTGTGTCAACTTTAGATAGATACCTTTTTGCTCTTATTTTTCTGACAGATAAATTTCCAATTTTTAATTCAGATCTCAATTAAAGTTCCCCTGAATATTGGTCGCATTTCTCAACATGCGAGGGGCAGCGACAATGATCCCTCGTATTGGGAAGATAAATTTCTATCACGCCTGGAGATTAGCTGCTATTGTGCAATGGTGTAAGATTAACTGATAAGTGTCTTCTTGTTAATAATAATGTTTGGATAACAGCTCGATGGGGTGGAAGCGCCCTATCCTAATATTATTTATAGCGGTGTTTATTAATTCGAGAAAAGACTGCATGTTTTTATCGGATGTTTTTGATGTTTAAAATGCAGTTTTTATTCTGAAAAGAATATTTGTAATTTAAGTTTTTCTTTTGTTTTAATGTCTTCTCGATTATTATAGTATGTTTTACTATGTCTATTATTACTTAGAAAATAGGTGGTGAATATTAAAATGTATCTATTTTCAATTCAAAAGGGCTTCTATAAGAAGTCTAAATGAATGAATAAATGTTTGAGTTTGAGTTGAAACCGTTGTTTACCAAAATTTCAAGTGGAAAGTTATAATTTCGTAATACCTAGTCAGCTGCAATTGGTTGATTACGATGTCACATTATACATGACACACCAATTGTAATAAATGAATTAATGAATATTAATTATTTGTAGAAAAACGACCAATGTGTGCTCCTCGACCTTTTTTGTAAAGTGAACTTTGACGAAATTGAATATGTATCAATAATGACTACACAATTTAGTTTTTTGTATTGAATGTACGGTACTGAATTTGAAAATATCCTTATTAAACTTTAAAACTACAAAAAATCGAATATAATTACGAATGTATAGAGTTAATATGAACTAGGTATAAGTTAGGAAATTTCCCAATTCTTTTACCAAAATTTGAAACAAATAAATAAGAACTAATCAATTAATCTTTTTTTTTTTTGTTAGGTAGATAGTGAATTATGTATCTTACAAACTAATTAATTTATTATTTCTCTACATAAATATGTGACAATTGAATATCACAACGATATCTAGTCAAACGTACAGCTTCCAAACGCGGCTTATACCATCTGCAGTCTGCTGCACCATTGTAAACCGAGATCATACGCGGATCGTATAAATATTATCAATAGTAACAAATACATTTATTATTATTCCCACTACAATACAAAACGTCAGCCGCCTACCGTAATGAAGATGTAATGGGGACCGCACTAATCCTTTTCCGAAGGGGGTGGCCAACTATGAAAAGATGTCACACAAATATGACAGCTATTTTGACAGTAATGCAACGGATGCTAGGCGCAGAGATTAGTTTTAATCAACGCTCATGAATTTATTGATTGATTATGCGAACCGGTTTTAAAGCTGCCCTTTGATAATTAGTTTTTATAATAGCAATTTTTTAATAACGCTAGATCGCGAATTACTCGTATGAATATCAAATTTATATTTGGGTTTGCTTTTAAACGTATTATTGAAGAACCTAATGAATTGAATACGTTTTATAAGTTACTCATTCGTTTATCTACGTAAAAGCTACAATAATTTAAAATTTTCAGTATTTATAGTATCAGGATTCATAACCAAAAATGCTTGTACAAACACTCCGCTCTGACGCGTGACTCTCCGAAATATAAACAGGAACCAATAAAACATTCATAACCAATTCCCTTTGTCAGATCCACAGCAAATATACCCATGATGTTATTCCATTTTTTTCATTTACAAAATTCGCAATAATAATTAACGGAATACATTACTTGCCAATCTCATCAATTTCCAACGCGCCCCGACAAATAATGCCACTCAAATAAAAATTATAATTTTGATTGACATCCCGCGATATCTCATTGTATCGAACTTGTTTTTCTAATTGATATTCATTCTATGGATAGATACTCCCATGGATTGTAAAAATAGATATGGATATCTTTAATTACAATATATTTTAATGCATGCAAAAAATCATACGGAGAATTTACATTACCTATTCTATTTTATCAATCAAAACTTATCATAAACTTGCTCCCAACGACCTTTTAAAACTTGTGAGAACTTACGAATGAAACTCCGCTCATACAGATTCGTTAGAAAAGATCGTTTTATAACAATAGCCAATAATAATTGAAGAGATAAGTTTTTCGAGATTTCGTGACAATTTTATTTTATAAAAAACTCGCCAATCAAGTTTTAATTTTTAAGTACAAATTCGGTGACATCTCGCATTGTTAAATTTACCGTTACTCGCTTTTTTTTTTCTTTAAAAAGTGTAAAATGTTGAAAAAATTGTTGACGGGGGTCACGCCTCGGCCAAAATTAACGCTTATTCGAACGCAACCTTTTATTGCACTTTGACACGGGATCTTCGCAAAGAATATTTCGATTACCCGGATCCCGTTTTTTTCACTAAGATCTTTATTGAGATATCAAAATCTGTGAAACGGTGGTTAGATAATGTTACCATGTCTGCACACAATGGGTGTAACCCCTTAAGTTTACGTAGACATGTGAACTTTGCGAATTTAATTCAATCCTTTTATGTTTATTCAGACGCTTGTGATGTAACCCACTTCTTTGTCCACATTTCCGAGAATTTGTATTAGGTATTTTAAATTTTGTTTTATTACGTAGTTATAGTATTACGACTTTGGCTTATTACGTAGAACGTTACAAAATTCATCGACAACACAATTTATGTCAAATTTTCAGCTCTACTTTTTAATAAACCTTATCGATATCGATGAGTTTGTTATCGATATTGTTAATTACCAATATTCTTAAAAATACCTACTCTTAGTAACTTAAAAAAGAGTTGATAAAAAAACTCTTTTATAAAAAATCTACTATTTCTATGAATCGATAAACTTACAAATCAATAACAAGAACAAATCCCCTTTGTTACCACGATGTCATTACATCATGACCACACAAGGCATCAAAGTGTTCCGTCTAGCGGAAACCGCTTGGTCAGCATAACCACATAATGACGTACATTATTGGCATTTTTACTATAGTATCACGTACGAATTAGGACGAATACAGTGTATTGTGTTCTGTCTTTATAAGCCGAAATAAGAGACTGATCTTAAAAAAAAATAAAAAGAGTACGGTCGCGTTGGGTAAAAAATGCACATACTGCCCGCAGCCTATCCCGCTTTGTCTAAAACCACAGTCTAAAACCTAATAAATTGTGTACTAAATACTACTTCCTCTTCAATCACTCTATCTATTTAAAAAAACCGCATCAAAATCTGTTGCGTATAGTTTTAAAGATTTAAGCATACAAAGGGACAGAGAAAGCGACTTTGTTTTATATTCTAATCAAGTACACAATTAATAAAAGTCGGTCGGTGTCAAATATTTAAAACATAGGTAATCCACTATTCATTTCTAGTGACAATCTAACGTACGACAAATCTGACCATTCACAAACTTTAAGCAGAAAAAACACTAGCGCAGCCTTTTACCCGCCTTCAAGTTTAAATCGTCCGTCTATCGAATACTTGAATTACTAAATGACAATAAACTCATAGCCAAATAAACCCATAGAATACGCAAAGGACCGGAACTAAGTTCGCGCTTCATGTGTTCACAATAGCGTGGTTTGACTGCAATGCGACACCCACAATTATGAGATATCTGTCTCGTTTACTGAATCTATTCTTTGTACATCTCTAAACAGATTGATGTATCTACATTTTATGCTATCCTATTACCATAGTATTACATTATCTGTGCTATTACGTTATTTATGAACAAAAGTAAAACTAGATGTCATTGATTACAATTAGGCTTGCAAAATTATCAAATACTTAAATGAAATTTTTTTACAGTAAAAAATTCAGAATGATAAACGGAATTAATATGTAAATTGTATGTAGCTTAAATAATATATTAATTTTAATTTAACGCCTCAATATTACATATGTAGCGCTAGCTTCCTTCAATCAATGATATTACCATTCTGCAATTGTAATACGTAGTAAAACCTCTTAAAATAGAACAAGATGCTTGTAACATAATACTTTTGCAAAATAATATTGGCATAATCGTGGAATAAGAACAGACAATTGACTTCCGTTTCCTCTGCGCAGATAACGCCACGCCTCACGGCTCATGTTTAAGAGCATTCAGGCCCATTCATATATTATCTGTGTTTATCATTTTATTGCAATTCTCGGTACAAAAAATGTCGCACTATAACACACACAGTTTGATTTTAACGTAATAATTATAATTTTCTTTTGTCTCTTTGGGTTATTCGGTTCCCATAAAGTTTTTGTTTTACATTTATAAAACACCGCGTTAATTCAAAGAGAAATTTAGGTACATTCCGTCAACAAGAATATTTAATTATTGGCAGACACATCAACAAAACCAATTTGTAAAAGGTAACGAAGTGTGACGGGACAAAAAATCAAGCTTCAAGTGAACATAAGAGCTACTTAGGAACATCAATAAAACCAACATTTTACGACGCTCTCCTGACATATCCACCAAAACTACCACCGCTTCAGTTTTGGGTGTTATTTATTAACATCGGCCACTCATTTGCTTTGACATTCAAATCTCTCACTCAATTTTTGTATAAGTGCTTCATTCATATCTTAAGAACGGTAAATTTCTTTAACGAGGTGTTGGTGTGTTCAACATGTTCGAAAGCTTAATTATTTGTACAAAAAAGAAATACTTGTAGAGAAATCCATACTAATATTATAAATGCGAATGTCACTCTGTCTGTCTGTCTGTTACTCAATCACGCCTTAACTACTGAACCAATTTGCATGAAATTTGGTATAGAGATGTGTATTTTGATACCCGAGAAAGGACATAGAATAGGTTTTATCCCGGAAATCCCACGGGAACGGGAACTATGCGGGATTTTCTTTGACTGCGCGGGCGATGCCGCGGGTGGAAAGCTAGTATCTACTATCTAATCATTCTTTGGTCCTATTATAACTGCGCAACTGACAATATTATAAGTATTTACAATTCTTTACGTTCGTGTTGATAATTTAGTTGCATTTTAAACATCAAATGTAGAGAAATAAAAGGTACAATTAAAAATATTAAATTATATTAAGCTTACCTCCCAAGCGAATCTCCTGTCCAACGGCTGCGTTTCCCACTTTCCATTGAACGGTCCATACTTCGTTCCATTTGTTATATTAATTCGCGCATAAATCCCACCAGATTTAAACAGTAACTCTGACGGTAAATTGAAGTCAGAACTTTCTGATACATTGTCCTCTTTGCCATCATCGTCTTTCCCGTTTGGTATTTTCAATACATGGTCTAAAAAGCCTTGGTTGGGAATATCTAATGGTCTATAAACACGGCTATATTCAGAGAAGCTCTGCGGTAGATATGTGTCTGGGAGGCCGAAGTCAGCGGCTCCGAAGTATTTCTTGCTGTCAATACCAGGCACCATGTTTTCTTGTTTGATATGTACTAGGGTGGGAGCTGTCTCTGAGGTTGTAGATTCGGATGGACTTGGTGGTGGACTGCCAGATTCCTGGCTGTCTGCTGCTGTAACAAGAAGAATAGTTTAGTATGTTTGATATGAAAACAGATAGTCAAAGAATTACTGCTTCGCTCTTATATAAAAAGTAGAGGAATATTTTTTTTATGTATTTTTAATGAATTAAGATTAAGATAACTATAACAATCAGTGGTCCCGCGTTATACACTATCGGTCTTACTAATAAAATATTACCCATTCGTTATGCAATGGATTAGTTATTGCAATAACCTGTCTTGTTTTTATGATTGACGTTTCATGTGAGCAAGAGCAGGACACAGCTATGTTACAAAATGGTAGAAATTTATCCATTTTTTAACTTTTTATTAGTCAGGCCGTAAGACGATAATGTCATGTTTATTTATTTATTTATTTATTTATTCTTTATTGTACATAATATACCAAACATAAATAAGCTATACTATAATTACAATTAAGATACAATGAAAACACACGGCACATACGTACTAAAAGGCGGCCTTATTGCTTAAAAGCAATCTCTTCCAGGCAACCCTGATTGGTAAGGAATGTATGCTAGTACGCGACTTGGCGCAAATCAATTAATAAATTAAACAACAGAAGAACAAGAACAGAACAGTTTATTCAACAGAAGTAATCTAACTTAACAGATAATTATTGCTCTACATTACGACCATACATGCTCTCTTCATTATGAATGTAGTGCTTTGACACAAATGACTAAACAGTTTTAATCAAGTGATCCTTTATCTTAATCGCGATCTCCATCCTGACAACGCAAACCTGCCGTCCTTATTTCAGACATAAAAAAATTATGGAATGCAAGATGGAGGCATTATGCCTGATTTCCGCTCACCACAAAGCGTTTCCGCTTGTCTCTTGTGTCTCAGAGCATCCCTCCGAAATGCAAATGAACTACATGGAGATATGTCTTTGTTTCGTTTATTTTCATTAAGATCTTAAAGAAATCGCGGCGAATATGAATATTAACGACGACGCTCTATCAATATTAATTAAGGTTTCTTATTTTAAGCACTTATACTAATTCGTTTATAAATCTAATTTTAAAATTTAATACGCAATAACGTTTATTACTAAAACGATAACCCAGTCATTTAAATACAATGGGAATAACAAATAATTCGGGGCATTAAATAATGATAAATGTATACACCATCAAACCCATGTAACTCTTTTATTAATGGGGTATCGTTACGTCATTGTGTAAACGGTCATTAACAAACAAAAAAATTGATAGACAAATAGCGAACGCGGTGTTTAGCGAAGGAAACAAATTCATTACAAGCGACGCAACGGACGCGTGTCATCAATAAACTACATCCCCCAAGCAAATACAGCTGAAAGAGACACTCCATAAATCATAACCACCCCATTACCGCTAATATAGTTGTTAAAACAACCCCTATCTTGTCCATACGTTTTCTTCAGCACGTGGCATTGAAAAAAATGCTATAAAATTAGACGCTTGATAAATGTTAACACAATGCTATTAAGAGAGGAATGATAACTGCTTAGCATCACAAAAGTGCAGTTCCGATCAACAATGCGCAGGATGTTCGTGAACGTGTCTAAAGAAACCCTTTTTCAATCCAGTTCGGCATAGCATTCATTTAAATACTCCGTTGCTATGCCAGTTCACCTGTCGCAACTAATTTATGCATTTAGCAATAGAGTCAAATTTATTTTTTCTAAATTTAGAACAGAGCATAGTCTATGGTCATATCTTTATTGACTGGCAAGACTGAGACGTCGTAAAATATGTTCGAATTTCAAATTCAAATTAGTCATCGCGAAGAGCATTGACGTTTTGTGAGCGTTGGCTTCGTGCACGGACAATGCGGAGGAGTCGTCGTTAAATCCCTGGTTTCCGTAGAAATTCGCGCCAGATTTTAAATAAGAACATAGGCTGAATATAGGATGGAATGGAGTTGACTTTGTGTCATGAGTTTTAATTATTATTCTTCAAATATAGGTTACAACACTCCTTTATCTAATAGTTTATCATGTAATAATTAATTAATGATGGTTTATATACGTATGTCAATAGATATATTCATATTTAAGTGATTATATGAAAGAGCAATCACCATAAAAAGGCAAATAGGAGGCGCTTCAAGCCAGATTACCCTGAAAAGGGGTTACACAATCTTTAATCGGCTGATAAATAAGCAGAAAATGTATCTATAATGTATCACACAGATGTCGTTGTCCGAAGACCCCAGTGCAAGTCGATTTCACGTGTTAGTTACGGCACTGACAATAAGCGCGTTTTACATCTCTCTGTCACCGAGTTCACGGCCCGGCTTCAATCATAAAATACTCCACCACCATAATAATCTTGCAAGAACCAAACAACGCTTTTACTCCTTTACAATAAGGTATATATTTACTTGAAAGTTAAGTTTCTAACCGCAAATTTTATAAGCAAATGTGTAAGCCTCATCGGACATACGGATTCGCTAAATACGTATTCATTGGACAACAAAAGCTCGCTTCGCGGAAAGTTAGGCTTTCTAATTTTCTATGCTGTATGTATCTTTAGTTGCTGTTTAACACATCTATAGAAAACAGCTATGAAGAGACTATATTAGTAACATACCTATTCATTGAAACTTCTATTGTTTTTTCATTGAACTGAAAAATTATCTTCAATTTACTACCTAAACAATACATAAACTAGGTACTATACCACACATACTTAGTTACCTACATAAGGGCAGGTAATTGCATAATCTGATAATATTAACTACAAAATAGATTGTTTCTGAATTAAATCATAATTATTTATGTTTCAAATATCCCATCAACAATCTTTAAGCTTTTCGCCCGCAGCTTCGCTCGCTTTGTCTAAAACATAATAAATTATACCTATACTATATAATTATAAAGTATATAATTATAAAATATAATTATAAAACCTTCCTCTTGAATCACTCTATCTATTAAAAAAAACCGCATCAAAATCAGTTGCGTAGTTTTAAAGATTTAAGCATACATAGGGACATAGGAACATAGGGACAGAGAAAGCGACTATGTTTTATACTATGTAGTGATTTATAAAATGATAATAAAATAGACTCTACATGCTCTCTGTTACAAAATGTGTGTAAATTCATTCTTACACTACCTTTAATTGAATCGATGTGATTTCTGAATATTTGCTTTTTCACACAAAAAAGTACCTACACTAAATTTAAAATCAATTATGACAAAGATAAAAATACACTAAATTTAAATCAATTCTGACAAAGATTTAACCATATTTTCCGTGACACCCTCTCAACGTTACAGTTTTATCATATCATATTTTAATTTGTTCCGCAACAAATATTCACTCAACCTTATTTCCTGTATATATATTTTTGATATTACTTGCCTATATTTATTGATACAATAAGGAAATAATGAAGATTTCATACATCACAAAAAACCCTCTCGGGTTTTATTTTCCGTTATCCTATTAATTAAACCCTATCATTATTATAGGCATAAATATTAATTTTAATTCTACATAATTCATGGAACTTGTACTAAATTATCCACTAGTATAGTATAATGCGATTTGGAATTTGATATATGTACATATAAAATTGAGGTAAAATAAATATTTTTTTTTTCAATAAAGTCTATTATAATAAACATAAGTGTTAAGTTGTAGTTTGAATCACAAGATTGTTGTTTTAAACGCTTACCCTTAAAAACATATTCCCAACGCACAAAAAAACGGCTCAGATCTTCAAAATTATTCCAAAGATAACGTTCGCATCTCAACGATGTAAACAAAATCCTTAACAACTTAAGCTGTTTCAAACAAGAAACACAAATAATGTTTGGAACCGGCGGCGCCCGCCAAAAGGTAACACCCGCCATCTTACCACAGACAAATAATAATCAAATTGTGGCCCGGACTCGGGTCTTTTCGCACGCACTTAATAGAATTAGATAACACTTGACATGATACAAAAAGGGATCGCATGCTGAATATTTATTACACGAAAAAAACAACGTGGAACTTTCACGATTTAAGATTGTGTTGTATTGAATTTTATCAATTCGTATTTTCCTCGTGTAATCTTGAAAATGTACAATCTTTGTTGATAATAATTATGTGCACAGTTTTATTAAATTATTGGTTAGAGCGTGTACAATTTGAATAGGAAGAATATTAAAATTGTTTTTAATTACTATAGTTATTAATTATTATATTAATAATTTATTTCAATATCTATGCGATGGATTTGACTCTACATTATATATTTTAATGTGTTTATTTGAACACTATAAATAAATAAATTCATAAATATTAGATACCTAGATGTCTGATTATCTGATAAAAAATTCCTATTCTTGTTTAAATATCTATAGCTCCTTATAATATAATATGTAATTTAAAAAACTATAATCTAATATACCAATGAAATATTCAAAACACACACAAAATACCCAGGTTAATCACACTAGATATAAAACACGTGTAAATAATAATAATCTTTAATTTCTATTGATACTGTTCTGAATTATTGAAATTACTGAATGAAAATAATTATTAAATGAGTGTAAATAATTTAAAAAACCTGAAAAAGCTTCAACGCTAATCAGCCTTTCGCACTTACCAGACATCTTCATTTTTTACACAATCACTGTAAAATTTACAGCAAACGACTGTTTCATGACTCACGAACACTGCATTCAGTCTTTCATTGTCTCATAATTCATCGATTATAATATAATTAATCAATCAAAATTCGATTCGATTAAACTATTTGTACAAAAACAATCCCATACAACTAAGTCACAGCACTATTTGTCGATGTTATTGACGTATCGATTTGATATTCAAATATGTAATTGTCTTTTTCGCGATGCGTTTGATACGCATTGGATGCAGTATCGATGCCGCGGGATCGAGATATGTGCGACGGCCGCGGCGAACGGTCCCAGAGTAACGAGAGGAGGCGAGAGCTCATCCCTAGAATCCCGAATCATACCCTCGCCCGGGCCGGCCCCTCCCCTCGCACCCCGACTGTGTCTTTGTAAAGCACCCCTCTCTTTCGTGCGGGTTTCGGGCTTATACAAGCTTACCGTCTGAAAATCTTGTCTGCCGCTTTGTTTTAGAACACACTGTCTTTACAATTTAATCAACAGTTAGTGGTTTATTACAATTATGATATAAGCTTGCCACAAAGACTTGTTGTTTCTCTATTAATTAGGTACACTTCTTAGTAGTGGGAGTTCATTGCGTTCGACACAAAGAAACTAACTGTCGACGTAATAACAAATCACTTGCGTAATGCGTCCAGAAGTATTTGACCCCATTCTTTTCACCTGATCGACCCTTTGCATAGACTTGACGTGTTCAAATAAAAAACAAAGCAGGTCAAACAATAATGGATATGGAACACGACGCCGAATAAAAATGTTTCAAAAACAAAACGTGTTATCGTATCGAATTCTATCGTCGAACAGTAGCGTAGGTACCTACTTGAGCGACGAATAGCTACGTAGCTTAATTAAAATTCAATACGAATGTCAAAGATCACTCATTAAACTAGACATAAAACCGTCGTTAAATGTATAATAACCGCTTCATGCGAGGTAGAGATGCGTGAAACGCGTGGAAGGTATATATTTTCAGAACCGCGTTATAATTTCAGTCTGAAAGCGTCGTGTGTAGTGGCAAGTGAGACGGCAGATAACTAGATAATATTCAAGATGTGTAGCGGTAAGCGATTGGCCGAGGCGGGCGGTGGGCGGGGTCGGGCGACGGATGCACCAATGGGATGCTCCTTATTATCTGCGTCTTTGTCTGTCACCGGAGTCTGTAGCACCTGCGTCGCACGTCGTAGTCGCAGGAACCGATTGAGGCTTTCATATAATATTATGTGGTTATGTAGGCCGCCGGCGGTGCCAACCATTTCAGTACAGCCGAGCGTATGTAGAGCCGATTTATTCTGGATTTTTAATTTCTAATCGCGCTATTTCGAATTAGAATCTTTTGAAATTAACTTTGAAAATTACTCATTATGTTTTATTTGAGAATATTGTATCTCAAAAATTATTAATACAAAGAAGGAGAGATAAGATATGATCAAAACCTGACGTAATTTGGGTTTTTCTCTCTTTGATAATTGATATATCTAAGTAATTTAACATTAAAAACGTTGATATAATATTATCTCTTTTTATTTAAAAAGTGATTTAATTTGTGTACTTTTTCTTTATGACTCAGAAAACCACTTCAAAGAACGTGACGTGGAGAATCAACATTTTCGAATTATAGGCACCTACCTATAGGTACCTACCTATTCTTTATAATTTAATCTTTATATGTATATAAAAATGAATCGCAAAATGTGTTGGTAAGCGCATAACGATTTCGATAATTCTTTTTTTATTATATTCGTTGAAGTACGAGGATGGTTCTTATGTAGAGAAAACGTAAATATGTACCACGGGCGAAGCCGGGGCGGACCGCTAGTTGGATATATAATATACCAAACAATAAATAAATAATATATCAAGAAGGAAAAACATCCATTTATTTATGGTCATCCTGATTAAATACAAAATAGTAATTTAAAGATTGGCATATTTATAACGATTTACGATTCCGTCATAAACAACATGCACTTGTGAAGGTGACAACGAGAATCGATTTGCGATAGACACGATGTCTGATAATCGATTCCTGTTTCATCAAATATAATCGATTTCACACTCGCTGTATTAAATCTTAGTGTCAAACGATATGATAAGTATGATATGAACGTTTAATGTGAAAAACGTGACAGAATTTTTAATTTATTCTCGCGGAATTATAAACATTCACATACATAAACACACTTTTATTTTTCGTTGTATTAATGCGATAAACAATTATATATGTAATTTTATAATCTATAAATTTATCTGATATCTTGCGGCTATCCAAACAAGAGTCATTGGACAAAGTACGGAGTTAAAAATTCAATTGAGATAATTTAAATCATTACCTTATTTGATACCATTAGGTACCTACATAATGAAAATTTTACAAGAACCGCGTGACTCTTTCAACAAACTACGTTATTCTCAATTGAAAAAAATATATACAGAATACAGATACCGAATAGATAATATATTATTTGGAAACTTTAAAGACTCTACCAATTGTTGATAATATTATTAAGATTTGTTTTTAACCTGTAGGTATCTACAGGTAGATATTGACAGTAAAATATTATAAGTTCTCTTTACACATTAAACTTTCTCACTTTTAGTTTTAAACAATATATACTTAAAACGCGAATCAAAATCCACACACCCGACCTAGTAATTAGTTCCTACCACGTCTAATATCCCTACAAAATATCCCCACGTTCCGAACCAGCTCATAATTTATGAAGCTGGACATACAAAACCATTACACAAATAGTTGGCACAGCGCAGGTTCCTAAATAAATCCTTTAGCAAGAAAGTTTTTCGAGAACGCTATGCCAACTGAATTCGGAATGACTACGTGGACGGTCGAGGTGCGACGATTTTACCCTCACACCTCCCTTTGTAGCCAATTGCTATGTAGGTGGGTTGCGTAATATGTAACACTTATTTTGTTTTAGAGTGCTATTTCTTTTCTAAGAGATATTGGGAGATGGCTTTTGCAGTGCTTTGTAAGTTGTCTACAATATTTTTCTAGAGCTGATCATTTAGGTCAGTATGTTTGGTAGAGCACACGTAACATTGTAGACTGAAATGGCAGATGTATTTTAGCGTTTAAGTATATACGTTTTGTGATAGAGTATACCTACCTATATAATAGCGAAATAATCTGCACATCTTATATTATAATACCTATGTGATAAAGTGGTTGCCTATTTCTTGGAAGAATCTAAACACACAAACGTCTCTAGGTAAGTCTAAGTCTAAGTGGAAGCCCTTTTCAGTTTTCAGTCACTTTTGAATCGTACATTAAAATGAACCCTGTGTTGTGATTTAATAACTATTAATACTGCTTAAAAAATCACTTACTACATAAACAAGAACAATGCCTATAGTTGCTCTTTTAAATTAAAGATTTTCATCAGCTGACAGATAGGTCAACGTTCAATTTAACAAAGCCCATCATTGCGACCGATAAGAACTTTAACTTGCATATAAATCCTAACCGATAACAGTTCAGATCAATGGTCACCAAAAGAAATGGTTTAAAATGTCGAATTTAAATCGCGCCGACAAAGGGCGAGCCATTTCAATTTAACGAAGAGAGCGAATCGAAATGGCGATAGCCGCTAGCCTCCTGGGGCGATCTATAGAATTTATAGAGGCAATAAACGTGCATTGGAGTGTTAGAGTGTTAGAGGTACTATTTCTTTGAATTAGATGACACGGGGAAAACTTTCAAGGGACTTTTCTTGAACTGATAAATGTATATCGCTCTTATCAAGTTTCGATTGCTGCTTTATCTATAGTTTTACATACAGTTGTTACGGTCAGTCTTTTGATTTTAATATCATGAAATTAGATGGCCAATGTTAGTTAAAAATTGTTGGATATTTTTAAATGCTATTAAATGTAAAGTGAACTCTTTATACCAATCAATATATTAAAGATACGCAATTGAAAATACAGGTACGTTATTCGCTTTTCCCTGCTTTCACTAGAGTGCGTTTCACGAAAGAGTTCCCCTGCCGTTATGTTGGCATACCTGACTGTCAAAAACGAAAATATTTTTTTTTAATCAAAAATGACAGAGAAAAATATTCTCCTTTCTTCCTAGCCTTATCCCGTATCTTACGGGGTCGGCTGCCTAGAAAGGAGAATATTTTCTCTGTCATTTTTGATTAAAAAAAAATATTTTCGTTTTTGACAGTCAGGTAAGCCAACATAACGGCAGGGGAAGTCTTTCGTGAAACGCACTCTACGTTAGCGTCCATTGATAACAATTAAAGAGTGTTAATTTGAAGTATCATGTCAAATTAAATCGTGGGGTAATTGAACCGACGATCAGCGAACAAGGGCATCATCAATCACTACACCCTACACATTGTGTCACACGCGATAAGCTTTCGCGAAATATTGTTTATCGTTCATGTCTTCTATAATTATAATTGGAAATTTGATAAATATGGAATGTGAGAAAGGATTGTTTACGTTGATTGGTATTATACGAGATATCGTATTTTTAAATTAATTAGACTTTAATGTAATTTTTATATTAATAGTTTTTTTTATATAATAGTAGTCAGTGTTTCCTAATAATGATTAAATCAAACATCGAGATTATTAAATATGTAACTTTAAAATCACCTAGAAACTACTTTTTAAATCCGTAAAAAAGATCCAGACACATTCCCTTGCTAAACAACATAAAGTATAATTATTTTAGATTACAAATATCGCTATAAGTTTATATTTTAAACCGTAACATCAAAGCCACTTAGAGCGTTATCCTCACTTCAGTTTTAGTAGTCATTAGAGGAAATCTCGCTAATGTCTTGAGGTCTGCCACCGCTTATTGTGGGGGAGCCAGACAGATTGAAAATTAATGCTCTTTATGTATTGAGCCGTTTTTACTGCTCTGCATCTGAACTCTTAGTTATATACCTAGCTTCAATACCATAACATTGTGTATGTTGAGTGCTTCGGATTGAATAATTATTATAGAATGTTTATTTGGTTAACATTTTTAATTTTGAAAAAAACTTTATTTTTAACTCTATTTTAAATAAAGATTCAAGCTTATACAGCAGCCTTCAATACAGCAGCCTACAAGAAACATTTACTAGGTTGTGGCATCTACACTTAAATATTATTTTGTAACATTTCACTTCATTTTTTTGAAATACTTTAAGCATTAAGTAGGTACCTAGGGATGGATTCTCTATAACCGTTTTTACTGAAACAAAATGCGGCTTCCTACTATTTTTCACTACTTTTCTTACTATAATTTAGATTATTTAGATTAGGGCGTTAAACATACAATATCAATATATGGTACACTGTAAAGGTATATATATATATACCTTTACAGTTCAGATATAAATTTTCCTCATTAAATTTTTATGATAATAAACACAACATAACGGTTAAAACCGCGTCCAACGCGGTTCCTTCTTACACAAGGGTATGTTTGACTTGCTACAATACAACCGACTTCCATTGACTTCAGTTCCCTTCGCAATTGCACTCCGGGCCAGCAATTACCAATCGCTAACAACAGATACATTTGTATGACAATGTGTTTCAAAGTAATATGATATCGTATGGCGTTACTCGCCCATTGTATGTTCGCTGATATTTCGCAAGTTATAATAAACATGTCTAAAAATATCAATCGTTTACGTTCGCGTGTGACTACATAAGTTACATTTGTGTATTTGTTTGAAAACGTCATTACATAACACATTGAATAATAAATAAAGAATCTAATACTTATTAAAAAGCTTTTATAAACGTTACTTTTCTTTGGATAATTTGGCAAAATTTTGTTACCTTCTATTTTAAATTCACACCTTTTTCATCTTTGAAAATATATTTATTATCTTTTAGACATCTAATACTTGTGCTATAAACAAAAATACATCCATACTAATATTATAAATGCGAAAGTAACTCTGTCTGTCTGTCTGTTACTCAATCACGCCTTAACTACTGAACCAATTTGCATGAAATTTGGTATAGAGATATTTTGATAACCGAGAAAGGACATAGGATAGGTTTTATCCCGGAAATCCTACAGGAACGGGTTTTGCTTTGAAAACGCGGGCGGAGCCGCGGGCGGAAACCTAGTTTCCTATAAAACGTCAATATCATCAATATAGCGACCTACAGCGACGATATTGAAAGACTATTATAAAAACTAATCTAACACCCTTATTCCGTGTCGGCGTTATTTGAACTTTTTATCATTAGATAGAGCTATCTGCTACAATGTAAGCTTGACCTTCCGCTACTCTGGGAATTGATAGAACGACCTTCCACCTCGTTTCCGAACGTTTTCACAGAATAATACTGTTTACTAAACACTACTAAGTATACTAATCTTATTAGTTTTATATCTGTACGTTTTACGCTATCGTTAAACATTTCCAGGTCAGAGGTGAAGATTTTGTATTGAATTTACGATGTTACATTTTTAATGGTTGTTTAATATTCAATTTACCGTACTTCTTTTATAAATGGGTATTCAGTATTGAAAAATAAGCACACCAAAATATATCACACATTATAAGGATATTATACGAGATAATAACGTATGTAGTTAAAATTTTGCATTGAGTGACAGATTCTATTTTTTTCCTTGTGTCGTTTCTACGGAAATTAAACGGAATATGGATTAATAAGATCAATTTCATTTTCATTTATTTGAAGTATATAATTAAGAAATTATAATAGAAAGATTCTACGCAAAATCCTAGGTCCCGTTAAAGAGCCAGATGGTAGCTTCAGAATTCGTAGGAACGCGGAAATTCAACACCTCGTGGCCGAGCCCAACATCATTGGCCAGACAAAGGCGCAACGCCTCCGATGGCTCGGTCACGTTTTAAGAATGGGGGATGATCGGGCCGTGAAAAAGGCATATCTGGGCATTCCAACCGGCTGACGCCCCGTTGGCCGTCCCAGATATCGATGGAGCGACGCAACAGTAGCCGATTTACGAAACTTGGAGGCCGTCAATTGGCAAGAAACTGCGCGCGATCGAGGAAAGTGGCGTAAACTCGTGTCGGAAGCCAAGATTCTGTTTGGGTCGCAGAGCTAGTTAAGTAAGTAATTAAGAAATTATTAAATTACTTTTTTCGCTGAATTCTACTAGATTTATTAAAAAAAATAAGTTTTCCTCATAATTTCAATCAAGATCCGTCCTATTTCTCATAACCAAAAACTGTAAGAAACTAATTAGACAAATATTATTTACGTTTCTATTATATTCTTCTATAGAAATAATCTGTTATATCAAAGCATGGAGAAGCTAGGTAATACGAAATTCCAAAACATTCCCAGTATTATTTAGTCCTCGTGATAGGGCGCAGGGCACCCACTGTGATCTGTCACAGGCGAAAGTCGAAAGGGTTTTGTCGCGCGAATTAAATCAGCCAGCGGGAGGCTTCAGAGGTGACGAGCAATTGATCGTAACCGGTTATATCCGGTCTTTATGTGTGTCACTCCATCCACTAGATTAGGCGTAACTATGGACATAAGAGATTTCATTTAATACCTCTCACAAACAATTTTATTTAACGTCATAAGTTTAATTTTTATAGATATTTACACAACCTATACTAATATTATAAAGATGAAGTTTGTTTGTTTGAACGTGCTAATCTCAGGAACTGGTCCGATTTGAAAAATTCTTTCGGTGTTACATAGCCCATTTGTCGAGGAAGGCTTGTCCATCACGCTAAGACCAACAGGAGTGAAGCAATACGAGTAGAACCGCGGTGCACTGCCAGTATGATATAAAAATAGGCGGATATGTACTTAAATTATTGTCATACGATATTACGAACGTTTATCATTTGTTTGTATATTCGTATATCTTCATATCCTTGTATATTGAATGACTCAGCTAAAAATTGGAGCGATTGAATCACTTTTAGAATAGCTTATCGCGTTTTGATAATCTAGCCGAAGTAGATAACTATTATACAATTCATTCAAAAATTGAAACCATGTTATACTAAGTCTCAAATATTAAAAAAAGCATTATAGTTCATATCAACCACATTATACAAGAGAGCAAACGTATAATTGTTACTAATTTATCTTTGATAAAGTTTGCACCTCTGAACAAACACATTGCGTAAACAAACCTTGAACTTAAAGTTAATCAATCAATCATAAATTTCATAACGAAAGGACAGGGGAGAATTTCATCTGTTACTCGATCAAATAATTAACGTTTCGATAAAATATTGGCATAGCTTCCCTTACGATGTCGCAACCCCGCGAGTCACGACTGTCGATGTCACCTTAATTTACGACATTCAATTATAAATTTCACATCTTCCTACAGACAGACAGTTTTAAAAAGAACCCTATGGAACTTCTAATAAAGCTCAATTCATAACAGATGCGCTTAAAGATGGGAAAAGTTTCAAGCGATATTCGATTGGAACAAAGTCTCGAGTTAGAAAAATATTTGATAAATTATTAACAACGTGAAATAAAATTCATACTTTTTAGAAATTAACAAACTTTCGTTCGGAAATTGTTATTTATTATATGTAGAGTGTTACTCAAATCTCTATCTATATAATAAGTGTTTTATATTGGGGCATTATGGTAATAATTACCGCGTTATCACTTCATTAAATAAATATAAAGATACCCGCGCATGCCGTGACGGACAAAGTGATAATGTTAATGAAGCTTCAGTTTCCCGTAATTAAAACCGTTCGTTAGGCGAAAAGATAAAAATGATGATTAGGAATAATAGTTATTTTATGGCGCAATTTCAATACCAAAAGTCGTTTCCTCCAACTGGCCTTTGACATACATCTATATTCCCGCTAATTACATTTTTATGTGCGGGCTTTGTTATCGTTCAGTGGTTATCAAGTGGTTGTTACGGTGACCTTAACTCGGCTTCAGAGAAATTTAAGGAAACCCTAAAATGGGTCAGTTATTGATTCCGACACAAAGTGAGAGTTCATAATTAGGTAACACGAGTAATACGTTTGTATTACGTATATTTTCAGGTAACATACATAATAAGGATTGGGAGTTGGGAAAATTTACTCTGAATTATTATTTATTATTCCTTTGCATACCTAACATATATAATTGCACAAGAAAGAATCAGATTCGAAGATGAAAAGTCGAGGAAAAATATTGTTAAAAACATAATTACCGGGAAAAATAGGAAGTAATTTGAGATAATTTATCTAAACACAGACAGAGGGCTAAGCCAGAACACGAGGATGTTATTAAGCTGCCAGAAGCCAGTGGCTTTATTTATAAAATAAAAATCATTTGACGAGGGTTTGCCATTAATTTCGGCGACAATGTGATAAATAATAAGAGAGGTGTAATGCGGGGGCGGCATCCCTCTAAAATGTCGCTTTGATGGGCTGGTTTTGAAGTTTTGACGGCTCACATCCTAATTTTCTTTTTGACGCCCGAGAGAGCTATCCCCGCAACTTTTCAATAACAGTTATTCTTTGTCGCTATATTTCAATTTCAACTTTGACATTGCCAGTTAAAAATCTATAAGGAAAATTAATAATGAAATATTGGCGCGTTAAAATGCTTTGATAAACAATGTTTACGATATGTATGTTAATATTATTTTTCAGTATCTAAACTCTAAAATTACACATTATAATCTTTGGTTTTGTTGGTTGATGTGAGCACTGAACATATACAGTTTTCAGAGGAATTTACCCAGTCATTGCTCAGTAATTACCTATGTGTTTATACGAATAACTTAACACAACGCTGTAAGAGAAATTACCTACGTATAATTTACATTACACTGCATATGTATATCAAGGAGTTGAGTAATTTCGACGTAATAGGCTTCAGAGGGAATTAATTAAATTAGCTGCATGCTTGCCCTATGACAAGGCGATTGTGCGACATTCAAAGGACGTCCGAAACAGATGTATTGGCATAATCGATGCATGTCGCATCGACACGCGGGCGAATATATTGTCAATTAATCATTTTTCAGTTATACTAGATTGTTCCCGTGGCTTTCGCCGTGTTTTTAAAATTAGTTTGAAAAATATCACTATCGAGATAATGTTTTAGTAATCACCTCATGTTTCTAATATAAAAAAATCAATCAATCATTATTAAAAGTAAAAAACAAATGTTGACGAATGAATGAATGTGTAAAGAGCTTCTCTATACACATGGAACATATGATGTGTTAAAACAAGACGTCTTCTTTCTACTTTAGCTGATTACCTGTTTGTATTTTTTTTATTTTAGAAAAAAAAACAAGTCTATCATATCAACAAAATTCCAAACTACTAAGAAATATAATTAATTTATTACTATTTATCAAATCTCGTACGATATAGTCAGAGATAGCGAAACTATGATAATAAAATACATGATAATAATATATTGTTTGTATTCTTACGCAAATTCATAATGTTTGCTCTTAAACATCACATTTCGACAATTATAACATTTAAGGAAACATTATCTTCCTATCTGGAAATGAGTGATTAATAGTAATTAGCAATGGGCTTAATTTCCTAAGAGTATTTTTATTTTCATCTGGGAATTTTGGGCGCGATAAAACATGGATTAAATTTTTATATCTACGTGTTATTTTTTATCTTAATATTATGTTTAGACGTGATGTCATTATCATCACATAAACATCGCTTACAAAATATGTATTTTAAACGAGAAAGCAATAATAAACATACCTACCTATAACCTAATAGATAGGTAGATAAAAACGGTTTTCGATATTAACAGTTGAACAAATTAATAGCTGATAAAAAAGTAACAACTCAAACAGATATTGCATGCACATTCGGTCCCAGTAAATCAAATTTAACTCGACTATGCGATTCATGACACGGCGCGTGATCCGTGAAAAATTGCTTATTTTAAAATGCTATTTCCCTTTTATACAGGGTGTTTTTTGTTTAAGATACATTTATCAGCTCAGAATAATGCTCACAATAATATTAGAAAACGAAAGAATAAATTGTAAAGATTCAATATTTTATAATAAAAAAGTAATAAAACAGCATTGAAACTACGTAGGTACTAAATTAATTTTATCAAATTCATTGTGGTATGTGTTTGATTGCTGTTGTGTAACATGTAGTATAATTTATACGGAATTTAAATTCCATTTTAAAGTGAAACTTTTATCACATCGTCTCAAACTTTTTGGTCTGTGTAGCGCATGTCGCGTGACGGTCGGCTGCCGAGTAGGTATAAAGCAGTGTTCGGAAAAGTTTCACTTTTACCATGGTTTCATAAAACCACACAACATTTTTTTTTTATAAATTCGCGACATTCATAATAATATATGTTTTATCTACTATTAATTTTGTAAGAAGCTTTTTCACAAAACCATACTGGTTTCTTATTATACAATTTCCCGCATCCTGTATATCGCATACGAACGGTGTCCATATATCATGCAGTGCTCATCAGGTTTTTATTAAAAACTGTTTCAGACGGATTTGGGAGCCGTTGGTTTGATTATATTTGTTTTGTTATGAATACAGGTTTATGAAGGCACATTTTAATATTGATGAAGATATTTATTCTATATTGTTTAAATTAAAATTTAATTTGGAATGCTTCATAAAAATACAATTAAAACTAAAATAAAAAAATGACTTGATCTATTTCGAGTAAACTGTTTAATTGCAGCATTCATGTTTGTTACTTTAATAATTGTTAAAAATGTAATAAAATTATTAACTTGTTTTAAGACGATTAATAAACGATATTAACACCAACCTCGCAATTTTCTCTGCTATTTAGTATTATCCAAAACACACACAAAAATCACAAATGGATAAGATATTAATATCAACATTTTATTAATCTTCATATCTCAGTGATATAGGCTACGTAAAACGATATGAAACATCTGTTACTTTAAGTCAAAGAGATAAAGTTAAGGAAATAATAATTTAAAATGTTATTTTAATAAGAGTAACAGAGTAAGTAATACAAAATTAAAAGCTGTAAAATCTGACCTGTGATTAAATATTTCTGGAGTCAACAGACAATTTTAAATCTATACTTTTAATTTAATATATTTTAAAATATATTACCTAGAGGATATTTTTTCCAATTTTTATATTATTTCAAAAGGACAGACTTATGCTTATTATGGTACTGAATTAAAATGTCGATCAACTAGGAATATCATGTGAAATATATAAACCAAAGCATTTTATGAAAAACATGCAAAAAAAATGCGTGAGAGAATAACCGCTAAATCTTTCGGATTTTTTGTAATATTGAACAATTGTATTGCGTATAATGACATAGTTTTCGTCATCTGCCTTCAAATTATCGTAATTATAAACTACGGCCCACTTCAAACCTCTCAGGTTGCTGTCCAAATATACGTTAGGGTCCGTTATGCTTCTTGCAATCAAAAGAATTCTATCGCAAAGTCGGACCCCATATCTATTCTTCTCCTACCCTACCTTGAAAGTACATTTCAATCAAAACAAACCCTTATTACCGTAGCATAAAATTGATTTTGCGTAATGCGATAATGTTATTGAAAGTCGAGTGTCTACTAAAGAAAATAGTCAATAAACAAAAGTTTAGTTAAATTAATGCTTAACTTCTTATGTCCGTGTGCACATAAACAGCGTGTGCTTTGAATTGGAAATGTTTTTTATAAGGAAGTAACTGATAACCGTATCAATTTTATAATACAAAATATAGATTACACTCTACGTATTATCACTTTAATCCTTAATTATTAAAAAAAAAACTGTTAAAATAAATTCAAATTATGTTATATTCTATAATTAAAACAATACAAAATCAAAAAAGAATATCAAAAAATTATGAGTGTTTTTAAAGTTTACTTAAGTATTGTGTATAAATTAATTAATCCACGAATAAATAATAATGAACAGCTGTATACCGTTTACACAGATCGAAGAACAAAACTGAGCTCTCTTGATGAAGCCCTTGAAATAATAAAGGTATCCACATTGTGTACGGGAATCGAATCTACTGCTATACACAATTGTTTTTTACCCCACTGCGTCCGCGGACAAAAGATGTTCTGATAAAATCATTGCATTCGTTAATATACTTCATTTTTCTTGGGAATTCGTTTAGTATACCTATGGCAGTATTTGTTTAGACTTAAATTAAATCTGTTATGATTTTTAAAAAGAAATAATATGGACTCTTTATTTTTAAATTTACTTTTGCAACAACATAAGTACACGTTATTTTAGGTCCTGTAAATAAATTTTATCTATCAGGGTATTCAAATAGATTTTAGTGATCCCAGTCCAGAACGATATACGAATTAAAAAATATGGCTTTGTTAATTGTTATATTTTACGCCTCCTATATTATTTTATTATTAAACAAACAAGTAATGGTCTAAACTCACAAGGTTAAATAACTCTATTTGTTCCAATTACACGACATTACACAATCCACAGATACAACGACAATCCATAAAAATACGCAGATGTGA
>CAJQZN010033658.1:0-12750 GCA_907164685.1 Colias eurytheme
TGCACATTCACTTATCTACTAGTTGGTGCCGCTGTCTTTGATGCCCTAGAGTCTACTACGGAGAGGAATCGCTTTGAAGTGCTACAAGGTAAGAATGAGTATTAAAGATTTGTTTTAAATATAGGTCAGTTTTGTTTCCTCATAAATAAAATTGTCATTGTTCATCAACTTTATGATTAAATACAACAACAAGCAGAAAATATCCAGAAGTTAAAAATTTTAATACCACTAAATCAGTATTTTATCTCATGTAATTATACTTTCCTACCATAATGTGAATGGCAAATGTTCATCTGTTTTGATATAGTTCTATAACTTGCAAATGCTACTGTTTTTTTATTATATTGTATTAATGATTATTATAAGTAGAGTTATGAAAAGTTGATTTTTACAAGCAGTTAAAACAAGAAGTCCTTTTTTATATTATAAATATTGTATCCTAAATGTAAATTGTATTACTTACATTCTACAAAAAGGGTCTCTTGGATATTTAAGATGAATTCTATTCACATTTTCAACTGAGTTCATTTTATTTAGTTGACTAGATATATTTATGGGCTCCTACATAAAACTAGTAGCAAATTTTCATATTATTATTTAAGAAAATCATTTATTCAATATTTTTTCTGCTCAATGTACCTTAGAATCATGATATAACCAGATACTGTGTAACAATGTATTGCAAATGTTGAGAAGCCGACAAGAACCTTTTATTACTCTCCAAATGACATTTTTCTTAATATAAACAAACCTCAACCCATAAAACTATCCTTTGATTAATAATCAACAACATTTCATGGCTTTTCTAATGAAAATATAAAAGTAAAAGATAATTTTTCAATCAATTTATCTTACAGCCATAGAAGGCATGATAATACGCAAGTACAATATATCAGACGAAGACTTTCGAGTGATGGAAACAGTTGTCTTGAAGTCGGAGCCTCACAAAGCTGGTCAGCAGTGGAAGTTCACTGGAGCTTTCTACTATGCTACCACGGTTTTGACTACTATTGGTAAGTATAAGATACTACTTGGTATTTATCTATTTGAGAAAGTCTATACTAATATTATAAAGCTGAAGAGTTTGTTTGAATGCGCTAATCTCAGGAACAACTGCCCCGATGTGAAAAATTATATCAGTGTTGTTAGCCCATTTATTGAGGACAGCTATAGGCTAAATATAATCACGCTAAAACAAACCGCCAGATACTGCTAGTGTCATTTATAATCTTACAAGAAAATTGGAACTTATTATATATATTATTGAAGAAAAACAAATGGGTAACTGTGATGGAGCAGTTTGAGTTAAAGCAATGTAATGTTGTCTGTAGTATTTTTTCTGTGCTAATGTTTCTGGCAATATTTTAGTGCAGTTTTAACCAATGTGGAAAGCTAAAGGATTCGTCTGAAAATATTATAACCTTTATTTGTATTGATAGACAGGCTTTTATCCTTAATTAACACCTTTTATCCCTATTACACCTTTCAAATCTATAGCAGCTTTTCCATAAATATTTTTTCCTTAATAATTATCTTTATGATACAGGCTCTGTCCTTTCAAATCAATAACAGGTTTTCTATGAATAGTTTTCCTTAATTCTCTATTGTTACAGGCTACGGTCACTCCACACCAGCCACGATCGGCGGGAAGCTGTTCACGATGTTCTACGCGATAGTTGGCATACCGCTCGGGCTGATTATGTTCCAGAGTATCGGTGAACGGGTGAACAGGCTTAGCAGGTGATTTTTTAAGCTATTGCATAGCTTCTATCGCGGGCCTTGAGCGCGGGGACCGAATCCAGAAATTCCGTAACGAAAAAACTTCACGCTCCCCACTCCGACGGGCTCGGAGGTGTGGCTTGAAGGCATAGCATGCAATAGCTTTACCGCGGCAGTCCCTGAGTGGCATACGTCTTTTTTAATTTTATTTTTTAATGTATGATAGGGAAGCGCTTGACCACAATCTCGCCTGATGGTAAGCTGAGATGTGGCCTAAGATGGAGCACGCTTCTCTAGAAGTTACCCGTTCACTCTTTTCTCGAAGACCTCCATATTGTACTCGTCAGGGAACCCAGACTCAGGAAGCATGTTCCAGTCCCTCGCGGTTCGATTTTGTGTTTTATTGGCATTATATTGTCTTTTTGGCATTGTTTCTATTAATTCTATTATATTCTAAGTTTATGTGTTTTAAGTTATTATAGCGTGTTTTGGAAATAAATGGTTTTCGTTCTTCTTTAATATTATTTATTTAGTTGAATACATAGTGTGGGTAAACTAAAGATGGTAATACAATGACAATATAAATTTTCTTTATTGTTTATTATCATACGGCTGCTTATATCTATAGAACTAAGTATATTTTTTACCATTTTATCTATAAATTTCAGCGTTATAATAAATTCCATAAACACACGCGTCAGAAGACGACACTCCACTCAACCTGTTCATATTTTTGCGATATTTTGTAATTTTTTTGTTTTTTATTTATTTCAGTGTCATAATAAAATCCATAAAACGCGCTATGAACTGTCGTCAAACACACGCGTCAGAAGTGGACCTCATATGTGTTGTGACGACACTCTCGTCACTGACCATCGCTGGGGGGGCGGCTGCGTTCAGCAAGTTTGAGGGATGGAGCTATTTTGATAGTGTTTACTACTGTTTCATCACTTTGACTACTATTGGTGAGTGAATTGATAAACGTATTTTTGTAGGAAAGGTGGATTTTAAGAAAAAAAAAATGTATGCGTGTACTAGAGTACACACGTAAGAAGTGAAACTTCTTTATGACCTTAAAAATGTTACGAGTATGGCGTAACGCAAAAATATCACGCGTACGACGTAACGCAAAAATGTCACGCGTACGGCGTAACGCAAAAATGTCATGCGTACGGCGTAACGTAAAAACGTTACACTAAATTTTTGTCCAACCCCGATAAAGAAGTTTCACTTCAATAAATGCATAACGTTTTAAAGTATGTTTGAGAGATGTAGTTATATTGATCGTTGATAGTGGTTATAAAAAATGCCAGTTTTAAACTATTGGACTTAAGATTAGGTGAATTTTGTAACAAATAAATGGGCAGGTTTGCTGATTATTATACTTTGTACAAAAAAATACATATTATTAAATACTATTACTACTATTTATTAAATACTACTAATACTGCTATACATTTTCTAGAATTTAGATAATAAAACAACATTTCACTAGTAAAAAATTTTGAATTTCTCAACATCTATTATTGGCTATTTTATATATGTATACATACTTAAAATGTATTTAAAAAAATACATTTGTCCAGGTTTCGGCGACATGGTGGCCCTGCAAAAGGACAACGCGCTAAACAAGAAGCCCTCATACGTGATGTTCGCGCTGATTTTCATCCTTTTCGGCTTAGCAATTGTAGCTGCGTGTCTCAACTTGTTAGTGCTGAGATTTGTGACCATGAACACGGAGGACGAGAAACGGGATCAACAGCAGGCTGAACAGGTAAGGCAATTAAGAATTTTAGCATTAATTTAGCTATAAATAAATAAATCTATACTAATATTATAAAGCTGAAAAGTTTGTTTGTTTGAACGCGCTAATCTCAAGAACTACTGGTCCGATTTGAAAAATTGTTTCGGTGTTGGATAGCCCATTTATCGAGGAAGGCTATAGGCCGCAGAGCCCAGCTAGTTTTATTTTTTCTTTAATTACCAAATATTTTCGTTTACAGGCACAACAAGTGGCAGTACGGTTAGAGGGTGACGTCATCACAGCGGACGGTGACGTGTTGAGGGGCGTAGCTAGAGGCACGAGATTGCCGGCTACACCAAGAATGATAAGACCCGGTTAGTATTGTATTGAAAGAAAATAATATAGAAAAATTTACTTTTTAGACTTAACACTCAGGACTTACTTATATGCTTATTAATTGTCAAGTCCCTATGACTTGCTTGTTAAGGATAACGATTTATTTGGTAGAAATATTTATTATCTGTGTAGTTGACTGTCTTAAGACGTATTCATAAATTTCACTCAGTTCAATTTGAAACAATACAATATAATGTTTTATTTTACTGATATTATCACTTCTTTATTCTATTCTGTCAAAATATTTTTTTTAATGAAATATCCTCAGAAATAAAAGAATTACTTACCAAATGGATAGATGTATTCATGTATATTACAGGCGACACTTCAATGGTGCCGCTATATGCAGAAGAAGACGCACCAAGCGTGTGCAGTTGTGCGTGCAATTGCTTTGGACCAAAGTGAGTTTTATTTATTAATAATGTAATATAAATACATAGTGTTCATTTAAACCTATTTGAGTGATAAAATAATAAAAAGCAACAAATAAATAAAAAGCATAAATTTCAATATCAATAAAAATGTTGTCCGTAGCGAAACTCTGCCTATGCTTGTATGAGGCAGAGTTTTATAATAAGCGATACTATAGACTTTGAATATTATTGCCACGAAATAAGTTTTTAATTTCAATGAATTGTCTGCCGATTGGCGAGTCTAGTTATTTATAGTTTGTCATTAAAAAAAAATTGGGAAACTCGAGTACATACTCTATAAAATGTTATTTCATATAATGTTATGTTTAATGTGAATCGTACCTGTTTCAAAAGTTAACCTTACCGCTACAAAATCAACTAAACAATCTTTTTTTTAATGATTTCACCCATTTCAGATCGATACCATACCGCGATCCGCTGTCCCCAATACCGCCGACAAACATAAAGCACATCAAACCGAAAAACCTCTGCAACATACCCAGATACATAGAGAAGAACTCAAACAGAGACAATTCCACATCCCTAAGACTAAACTCCGCCTCTGGATACCTCTATATGAACGCCAGAAACGACTTCACAATAGATCATGAGGATTTCAACGAACTAGTAGCTAGGAGACGTGAACAATTACGCAGAGGAATGAAGGCTTATTCGCATTATAGCCCCCAAAATTCGTTCGCAAATCTACACGAACGAAGCAACGATCCTCTAGTAGACGATTATTACTCAGAAAAGAATAGTTACGAAAAGAAAAAGATCAAAAAGAACATAGATAGAAATACTAAACCTGTCAACTATTTCTACGATGATGCGGTTTTGCATTTTGACGACGAGTACGCATTCGATGGATCTATAATATTTGCGAAAAGGAGAAAATCGATAGACAAGGATCTATTGTCGGATCTAGCGAGGTTCAATATAGATCAAATGTCGAATGACAGCTACGGTTATTATTTGGATGAAAGTGAGCAAGATCAATACTTTATAAATGACACATTGACGTTGAGTATGCCGGCGCATAGAGCTAGTATTTAAAAGGTTTGGTGGTGGTTCAATTCGAAATATATTACATTAATTTAGTTTTTTTAAGCTATTGCATAGCTTCTATCGCGGGCCTTGAGCGCGGGGACCGAATCCAGAAATTCTGTAACGAAAAAAACCTCACGCTCCCCACTCCGACGGGCGCGGAGGTGTGGCTTGAAGGCATAGCATGCAATAGCTTTACCGCGGCAGTCCCCGAGTGCCACACGTCTTTTTTTTGTAAATGTTTATAAAAATATCTTATTTTAGGTGCGTAGTAAATTTGGCCCTGGGTTCAGTTTTGCTGTCAAAAATTGAAACAAACACCTATTCTACATCGCGAATGTGTTTTCATAAATAACTTAAAAAATATTTTTAATATAATATGGATAAATAAAATAAGAAACTGAAACACGATTTTGACTCGGTGTAAAGTAATATCTAGATAGCGGATATCCAAACGATGAAAATATTACAAGAATTATGTTTCGAGTTGAATCACCATTCAAAACAAAAAACAACGTGATTTTTTTCAACTGGTCTCTCAGTAAACCCGAAATGGGTACCTATATCAAAAAAGTTCGGCTGAAAGTCCATTTGATAAAAACACTTAATCAAGTTCGCCTGAAAGTCCACAAAAACATTTGACAAAAATAGTGATTTGGAGATTTGAAGTCCTTGTAAAATATATAACAATGAATTTGTATGTTTGTACATTTGTTGTTATAAAGGACGAAGGTATAAGGAGACATACATATATTATATATTATGTATGTTTCAAATTTATGGCGGTACACCACTAGTAAGAAAATAACCAATTGTATTCAAAATAATTTATTACTTGCAAAATATAAATAATGTTAAAAAGTATTAAAATCTCTTCTTATGACAACAGAGAAGATTTTTCTAACTAGATTGATTGAAATAATGTGCCAAAAAATATAAAATTTATTTACCAATAATATGAAGAAAATGTTTTTTTTCAATTTTTTTGTAAGATAAACTGAAAATTTGTGCCAATAAAACTTAAAGTAAATAAATATACATTTTATAGCCCGAGTAAAGTATAAATATTTTGAATACAATTAGTTGTTGTCAAGTCGAAACCTTTATTCCACTATCGCTTTAAACGCAATACAGATACATATATGCGTCTCTTTCTACCGTATAGATATCGCGTATTTGTGTCTCTACTGCGCAATAAATGATAGTGTTTTGAGTAATCATAATTAGTTAGTGTTGAAAATGGGCCAACTAATTATAAAGTCGATTTTCAAATAGTCATTAATTAATAATTAATGATATAACAATAAATTTGGTTGAAGTGATAGAAAAATATCGTGTGAGTGAGACAGCATGATGCATTTTCGGAAGTTAAAACGAGATGGATATAGCTTTTGAATTTTATGTTACTTTAACATTTGTCCTGTTTAAAAATAAATATGAATTTTTGTTTTCTTTTTTACTATATTATTTCTAGTGAAGTGTTTCTTGAGTTAATGTTAGTAATGTGTTAATTTTTATTGATATTTTGATATCCATTAAGATTTAAAAAATATATATTTATGTTTGGTTGTGTGTATTGTGTTACTTTCCTGGATTGAATAGCGTGTGTACAATTTATCTACCACTTCACCAAAACTCCATCGAATAAGGCTTCGCGATGTAGATACTGTATAGATATTATGGGCTTTGCGAATTCTAATGGCGTACTATATAATTAAAACAAAAAATTACGTAAGTACAATTGCTAATTTACTTAAAAATTGTGTCCTTTGATTGTGAAATATTTGTATAAAATTTTTAAACAACAACTGTGAAAAAATTCCTGTTTTAAAACAAAAAAACTTAAAATTATTCATTTGGCATTACATTTAGATATTACTAGAAATTCACAAAAATAAACATTCAACTTCACTAATACATGCTCCTAATAATAACTAGGCAATTGATGTGCATATTTTGATAAAATTAATTATATAGTATGCCAATAGATAGCTATAAAACCTGGTTCCTTAACCACACTCTTAAGTAAATAAGGCACATTTCGTTTATATACAAGTTTTAAACTCATGTAGTCGATCTAATTATTAAGATCATGTTAATGAGACCAAAGTAATTAAAATGTGAGATATTTAATTTGAATTATATGAAATACCTTTTTTTAGCATTGAAAGCACAAGAAAGCCGGATTTCGATAGGTAGGAAAGAAAAAAATTTTTTTTTTGCTTTTTCATCACCTAGTAATACGACAATTTATTGGTAAAAATACAAAAAAGGTACCGCGACCTTTTTTTGTCTAAACTTCAGAGGATCACCGAAATGTATTTTTTTTTCTATTACCTATCTAAAATAAAGTTTTTAAACTATAAAAACATGTTCGTTTGTCAGAAAATTGTTCTGCCATTGCTTTGTTGTAATTTATAATGTTTTGTCAAAATATGACGGATTCTACGGACATTCAAAATTGTCGAAAAAATTCTACCTTATTAAGGCTACAGTGTAACTGATATATTGTTTTATGGTTTAACCATTTTTGCTTTATTGGCAAAAAATATTTTTTGTCTTTATTTAAAAAAAGTTTATCAAAATTGTTATTTGTTGTCATTTAATAATGGTTTTATTCAAACATGGTATGAATTAAAATATAAAATTGCCGAAAAACTTATGTTAAGTGTTATAACATAAGAAATTATGTTTTATTCGATTTTAAACCTAAATGTACTTGAATCAAGAGCTAATTTATTTATCTTTAAGATAAAATGGTCTTATAAGTTAAGAAATTGATATTACTTACCAATTACTAAGAAAAATACTTCCAAATAAAATTGTGCATTTTACCTTTTTATTACTTTAATAATAAATATTAATTAATGCATTTTGTAACAATTGTGCCAAAGATACACAAACTCTGCTGTTTTTTGTACTTTAGTTAAGCTACGCCAAATATTTTTGATCTGTATTTTGTATAATTTTACTGTGATATTATTTTGCAAAACGCTTGAAACTTAAGTTTTCCAATCTTTACATCGTGATAATTGTAATATTTTCTATTATTTTTATTTTCTACTGTGATATATTTTGCCAAAGTTTTTTATTAAGAATACATCACTTTGAGACTAACGTATTATTATAATGAAAACTGAATTATTACAGTATTTTTTTAACTGTGATAATTAGTGAAGATTTTTTATCTTCAAAATATTTGAAATGTGTACAATCTCAATGTGACAATGATTTTGGAAAATGATGGATATTGTATTTAATTTTAAACGCGAGAGTAGACATCTGATCATTTTAATTTTAGATTAAGTTGTAGATTAAGGTATGCGCTATGTGCCAGTTCAAATTTTAGTATAATTGTAAAGATATTATTAATTAATATCGGCATTCATTGACAGTACAGTGTACCAATACAAATATGTATAGTGTATATGCGTTTTTGAATGTATAAAATTACTTTAAAAACATGAAAATAAAGGGGAATTTTGATTATAGTGGAATCATAACTGATACGGTAGTAAAACTAGTTTTATTATGGATTTAAATAAATTACAAGTAGTCACTAGTATGTAGTAGTAATGAATATTTTTTCTCCTAAAATTGGTTTCTTTAAAAAATACCTGTTCAATGAATGCCGACCCTAACTTATTTTATTCATCTAAAATAAAGTCAATGGTTAGTGAATAGTTGCAAATATCACTCAGTTGTCCCTTTCACTCCCGTAAAGAGGAAAGGAGACAACAAAATCAAGTGAAAATATTGTAATGTATGTCTGTTTGTAATTATTACTCTTAATAAACCTTCGACTGCTAACACATTTAGATAAATCAACTTAATTGTAATTTATAATGAAAGGGATGTAAAATAAATTGGATTTCAATAAAAAATACATTAAATTGATTTTCGTTTTTTATTTGCCACTATCAATTTGAGACGTAAAAAAATACCCAAAGTATAAATATATATATAGATAAAAATATCTTATTGTTATAAACGCATTTACAACAATAAGATATTTATTTGTTTGTTTCTTTCTATTTCACCTCAACGGAGCGATTTTATAGTGCTTAATTTAAATTTCATTTTACGATGCGGGCGAAGCAGTGGGTAAACAGCTAGTACAATACCCAATCTAACCTAGATATCTTGAGGAATAAACGTAGTCAGTTGGATGAAAGATATCTAAGTACTAATATTATAAATCTGAAGAGTTTCTTTGTTTGAACGCGCTAAACTCAAACTCAAACATTTATTTATTCAATTAGACTTCTTCGAGAAGCACTTTTGAAACGTCATTAGGTACATATTTTTAACATTTACCACCGATTCGGAAAGCAGTATCTACGGAGAAGAATCGGCAAGAAACTCCATAGTTGCTCTTTTTAATCATATCAGTTTTACAATTTTACAAATTACATACCTATATAACAAGCTAATCTCGAACTACTGGTTCGATTTGAAAAATTCTTTCGGTGTTAGATAGCCCATTCATCGCTAAAGGCTACCAACTAAGGATGCCAACAGGAACGAAGCCACACGTGACACGGGTGAAACCGCGGAGCGCAGCTAGTCGTGATTAGGTATATAAAGCAGTTGGTATTTTCCATTGTAAAAGAAAAAAATATGAGCAATGAAATATTCGTTCTTTTCTTACATTTTTATAGAACAGGGACATCTCATAGAACGTTTCTAAATCGCGGCAGTGCAAAAGTATGATTTACATATAGCGCCATCTGTAGTTTTTTGCGAAAAACTAGGCTATAGTCAGAAAAATCGAAAGTATAGTTGTTTACATGCAGCTCCCTAGATGGCGCTATATTAAAAAAGGTAAATATTCCCAATTTTTTGTTGTTATTTATTACTAAATGATAAGCTTTTATTATTATTTTAAAATAAATTAATAGAATGAACAAAATTTCTGAGTATAATTCATATGGTATTATTCTGTAATTATTTATTACAAAAGGACCGATTATTAAAAATAAACAGGACATAGGCTCATCTAATTAAGTAGGTAAGTAGGTATCGTACATAATAATACATAATACTAGCGGTCCGCCCCGGCTTCGCCCGTGGTACATATGAAAAATAGATGTTGGCCGATTCTCAGACTTACCCGATATGTACAGAAAATTTCATGAGAATCGGTCCACCCGTTTCGGAGGAGTATGCAGACTAACATTGTGACACGAGAATTTTATATATAAGAGATATTAATATGGTACCTAATTTATGTTTTTATTTGTTAAAATACTTTTTCAGCATTTATACCTTCAATCTTCATCTCATTTAGTTTCAACTTGGCTCTACTTAGATACATATTAATATTATAAACCCTGTTGATTGAAGTCGATGGCCATTGCAATAACCACACAGACTTTGGTCGGAAAATGTAACAAGCTTTGATCCCGCGGGCGGCTAAGTACATTCGCGTGGTACCTAGTGATCGGATAAAAAGTAACCTATGTCAGCCCTTTCATACAACTCCGATCACAATAATATGTTTCTGCGTGATAGAATAGAGTGTAGAGTGAAGACTATTAGGTACCTATTTGTGTAGGACTGTAAAATGACATTTTTATTTTTTATATTATTAGCTTGCCTTTTTTATTTGCCCCTATTTTACCTACCCCTATTGAAATATATTATATTATACTTAGTCAATTGCTGCTAGAGAAATTTGATCCCAAAATAGCCTTACCGATCAGAGTCGCTTGTAAATCACCTTGAAGTTGAAATCTTTCATTGCTGAACTCCTAATAGGTACCTACTTAATAAAAAATGTTTATTCTTAAGAATCGATAAGATGTTTACAAATTTTCTCTTAGCGATTGAACATTGGCGTAGGCTGTCGTTAGCTACCTACTTACCTACTTTAAGCCTATTAAACTAGTTTTCTATTTATATGGAATATTTTACTTTATGATTTTCTATTTTTCAAGTACTTAGTAATAAGTAGATTTAGACAATATTATAAAATACTAGCGGTCCGCCCCGGCTTCGCCCGTGGTACATAATATGAAAAATAGATGTTGGCCGATTCTCAGACTTACCCGATATGCACAGAAAATTTCATGAGAATCGGTCCACCCGTTTCGGAGGAGTATGCAGACTAACATTGTGACACGAGAATTTTATATATAAGATAAGAAGATTATGTTTACACATTTTAAGGACTTGCCTGATCTATATGGCTAATGCCAGAGAGATAGAGCTAGTTACCAATATTAAAGATTTTAACTGATTTTAAACGCGATTTATTCATTGTACCTACCTAATTAATTCTCGCGTTAAATCAAACACAACAAAATATAATATAAACTACTTATGTAAGTACCTACTTTGCCTGAATCGTTATTGTTACGTTACGTTAAATGTAAAAATAAGTAAGTACGCAGATAATAAAACAAGCACAGGTATTGAAAAGCATTTATTCAGCAATTAAACGTTCACATTGAATTACAAATAACAAAAAACAAACGAAAACAAGCACAAAGGGTAATTGAAAGCACTTTTTTAGCTATTCACTCTAAACGTTGGATTTAATAAATGTTTTACAGAGTAAAGTCTTATTTTCCTTTGAGACCGGCAAAAGAGAGTAGCAAGAAAAATGGGGCCACCCCCCGGGGGCCACCCTTCGCTTTGAATAAAGAAAAGTTAAAATTTTCTTAAAGCACCCCGGCGGGTGGCCGCTATCTATCTTCGTTTAAGTATTGGCAAAAATGACCCCCTCGATTTTCCGTCCTTTTCACTCTTGGCAATGTCATTGGTCCGTTTTTAAAATGGCGGTTCGTTAATCGATGGTTCTTTAATTCTTAAGTTTGGACAGAGTCGCGATAAGATGATGTTTATTTTTTGTACTTTTTGCTCAGTTTAGAAGAAATTGAACGAAATAGAGAAGGGATTGGATTTGTTTATTAATTGGATGATTATTTATACAATTACTTATAGTTAATTATTATAATTAATTTTCTTTCTAATTTAATGAGGTGATGGATACCTATGCTTAATTTTATTTCCTTTTACTACTGTGGCTATTAAAATAAATTAAAAGGGCATAACTTTAGTTTTATTGCGCTGCGGTTTGTTAAACAACATGCGCTTAACAGGTTGTTAACTTAGTATGTATCTTCGGTAGCGTCAGCAGATAAATCAATAATAAATATTTGTTTTTCAATGTTTTTCAAATGTTTTAAAAACTGTCTATGGATGGATGACGGGGTAATTCTATGCCAATTTCCAATACTTAATGTAAAGCACAATTTCCAATAGTAAGCGAAAAAATTACACGCAGATAGTGATTTAGTAACTATTAGTATAGATGGGTCAATCAATTTTTAAAGGTCCCGATCATAATTTTCTCGTATTTTTTTTTTACTTAATTTTTAGCATTTTACTATTTCATTTAGAAGATAATTCTTCGTAGATTAAGAT